>CAUDMG010003340.1:905000-1022500 GCA_958450375.1 Homarus gammarus
ACTCCAATGTTTTCTCCAAGTACGACCTGAATAATTCTTTAGATTACGACCCTATTATTCCCCTTAAAGAACGACTACTAACTTCAATCCACATACTTTTCTATTTTAGCACACCGTACTTAAGTCGTGGGTCCACTGTGGGTCCACCGTGGGTTCATTATGGGTTATATACTCTTGAAGTTCTTCCCTGGATCCACCTATACCCAGGGGCAAGAGGAACGGGTCATGGGTCTGAGGAAGAGGGGGGGGGGGTGGTGTTAGTATGGTGCCCACGGTGTCTACTAACTCACTATAAAGATTTCAAAGTTTATGATCGTGTAATTCAGTGGATGAGGAGGAGGAATGTCAAAGATAATATATTCAGCCATGATTTATGAGTCCTGGGATGACGGCCATTATTATTATTATTTATTATTATTATTATTATTATTATTATTATTATTTTTTTTTTTTTATTATTTTCTTTTTTCACTCCTGCTGCTGCTGAGGGACCTTCCTTCTCTTCGCTATTTTGTTTTACTGTTAGGTTAGGTTAGGTTAGGTTAGGTTAGGTTAGGATTTCATTGTTAGTTAAAGTAATTCCCTAAGTATACGAATTATCAGTATGAAAAAACCTACACACACACACACACACACACACACACACACACACACACACACACACACACACACACACACACACCGTAAGGATCCTCATACCCGGAGTCACTAGTTTAAGACGCCAACACCTCCCCTTGTCCTACACCACATTAGGCTACTCGCCTCGTCCTGCCTCATGCCTACCCTCTCATTGCTGCTAGATATATGACTCTTCTAACACCAACCAACACCACCTCACTGACAACCCTCACCGCCTGCCCCACCCATGATCCTTGACCTCTTACTTCCCCCCAACACCCGCCCGCCCATCACGCCCGCACGCCCACCTCTATATCCTCTCTCGTCTGTGTACAAAAACTGTTAAAGGGGATTTCTGAGAGGGGGGTTTATGGGCACGGCTTTGATAGGAGGGAGCTAGTGGGTCTATAGGCTGATGCAGGCTCTTGTTAGTGTTGCACCCCTGTTGGTTATAGTTCAGGGGGGTGGGGGAGGGGAGGGGTAAGAGGAGGGAAAGGGGAGATGAATAAGAGAAGGTTGGTGGTGATGGGTGGTGAAGGGGTCAGAAGGGTTAGGGGGGGGGGGGAAGGGCACCTTTATACATAGGCACCTGTATAGAGTTGCCATAAACTCAAGGGATAAAACCAGAGGTGACGTGAAAGGGATTTACCTGTAATCTAATGAAGTATTGTATACAGGTAAATATACGAGGAAGCTTATAAATAATCATAATCTTACCTGTAATAAAAAAAAAACATTCAAATAAACTACGAATATGTATAAAAATATTTCCTCAACAAACAAAAATATTACTTTCTCGCTCATTATACCTGTCTTTCGCACCTGGCTCAGAGTTATCACACCTTTCTCCACACCTCCCTGTCTACCTGCCACCGTAATAACTGTAAATATCAACGTGTGGGGGCCGCTTTACTCTCCCTGCCTAAGAAAATAAATAAAAATTTTCTTTATCTCTCCCTCCCTTTCATATATCGCAAGCTGACCAACGCCCAACACTGCAGAGTCTCCGCTACACGCACTCTCTAGCCGCCTCTCCTCCATAACTCTACAGGAAACATCTACAGGGAACACAGAGCCAACAACCTCCCTCACATAACACAGGTTAGGTCACCCTTCAAGGCCACGGGACTCATTGGTTACCTGTACACACACACACACATTACATCACACTCGATCATTGTGAGGCTGTGTGTGCGTGTGTGTGTGTGTGTGATACGCCCATTCCTGCAACACTATCTCCTCCTAGCCCACGCCCACGCCCATCCTCACACTCTTCCTCCTCCAGCCCACACCACACCCTACCTATTACTCATGCTCATAGCTCTCCCTCCTCTCCCCTCCCCTACTCACACTCACGACATATTGCACCTTCCCCCTTCACGCCCATATTGTACCGCCTATAACCACGCCCACAACCCGTCATCCTACAAGCTCCCCATCTCCATTCAGAACCTCTCGTTTCATCCACACCCATTACCATACAACATCTCCCACTCAAATTCACACTCGTCCTTTCCTCCCCCTCCCCCACCCCCCCACACACATTATCCTCCCAGACTCCATTTCTCTCCCACATTCACGCGTCTCCTCCCACCTACGCCCACGTTCTTCCTCCCCTGCACGCCCACAATTTCTCTTCCTTCGGTGTTTTTCAATTACAGACGCTCCCCGGGTTTATCGACTTACGTTAACTCTCTTTGGCTCCCCGCGTCAAGTCTCAGCGTCTTTGATTACACACTTGTTAGCTTGTAAAACTCTCACCTGCCACCAGTGGACAAGGTGAGCTTTCAACCCCTCCCCACCCACTGACCTGTGAAGTCTTCAAGCCATTAGCCCTCCAACCCACAAACCGGTAAAGCCCTTAAACGCCCACAATCACTCAGCCCATACCTACACCCACACCCATTGACCTGTGAAATCCCCAGTCCCAGCCCTCAGTAATCAACAAGCAATCCAATATAGCCCTCAGCCCCCATGCACAGTGTCCACCCTCATCAACACCAAACAAGCCCCCAAGTAAAGCCCCTAAACCCCTTATCCACTGACCTATGAAGCGCTCACCATGCCCCACCCATACATACACACATATCCCACAACTCCCCCCCCCCTCCCCACACACCCTTCCCCACACACACACACCAATAGGCATCTTTGTCGAGACGTACCCAACGCTGTAAAACCCTTCCCTACAATCGGCACTATTGACCTCACTAACTACACAACCAGGGTCACAGAGGTCACCCCCCCAGCATCACGGAGAGCCACACTAAAGTCCTGTCCACCTCCTCTGCACCACACACCACGCCCAGTATTCAGCCTCTCTCGACCACACACCTGTACACTTTCAGACAGGTAACTCCTTTGACCTACATCGGTGTTAACTCCTTCGCGTCTGATAGTTCCGCTTTGATCTAATCTTTATTTCTTTTTTTCTATCTCTCGTTCTTAGTTTGAGAAATATGATACTCAGAAGATAAATTCATCTCTATATGGTATATATTTTAGGTTCACTATCCTTAACCTGATTGCTCTTGGACACCCTCTGTGATCTGATCGTCTGTAAAAAGTATTCAGTCTTTAGCTATCAATTTAAGAATATGAATCTAAGGTAGTTTATATTATTTATTAGGATTATTTATTAACCCTCTTTTAGGCCACAGTTTCTGACCATCTCAGTTCAGTACGTCTGTCTGTGTTTTGTTTATGTGAAAAATCAACTTCAGTTATTTTATTAAACATTGAGTATTACATCGTCCTCAGATTACTAGGAGGAAGATCACAAGAGATAATAAGTACTAATCCAAAGTTATCGGCAATAGGCTGTTGTTATCGGTAATAGGAGGGTTGTTATCGGCAAGAATGAATCTACTGAGAGCTCCCTATCCCCTTTTATCCCCTACCCCCCCCCTCCCCTTTCTCTCTCCCTCCTTCTCCCCATCCCCTCTCCCTCTATCCCACCCACTAAGGCCCCCAGCAACAAAAAACACAACCACCATCACCACCACCACCACCACCACAACCACCACCACCACAACCACCACCACCACAACCACCATCACCACCACCACCACCACCACAACCACCACAACCACCATCACCACCACCACCACCACCACCACCACCACCACCACCACCACCACCACACCACCACACCACCACCACCACCACCACCACAACCACCACAACCACCATCACCACCACCACCACAACCACCATCACCACCACCACCACAACCACCATCACCACCACCACCATCACCACCACCACCACAACCACCACCACCACAACCACCACCACCATCACCACCACCACCACAACCACCACCACCATCACCACAACCACCATCACCACCACCACCACAACCACCATCACCACCACCACCACCACCACCACCACCACCACCACCACCACCACCACCATCACCACCACCACCACCACCACAGCCACCATCAGCACCATCACCACCACACACACACACATGCACCACAGTGGTCCGATTCGTTAAGATGCGCTCGTACACCGGCCCGATAACACCTCGCTTTGGTGTTGATGGTCCGGTAATGGATATATTATCCACTCCGATTACCCTCCCAGTGTGTCCTGATCGATCCCAGTTACATTATGGCCTCTGTGTCTGTCTCTCCTTCCCTTATAAATATTTAGGTCGGGGGCAGATCGGTCGTGCGTCTGTCGGACCGATGGTGGCGATATTGCTTTTGTATTGTAAGTGGTTTATCTCTGTCTTGCATCACCTGGAGTCACTATCAGTCGTAAGTCAGTTCATTAATTTGTCGTAAGTTACCTGGAGTCATTAATTTAACATGAGTCACAGTTTCTCGTGAGTCAGCTGGAGTCAGACTCAGGTCGTAAGTCACATCAACATATCTACCTTAAGTCACACATCAACACCTCCTTTAAGTCAGCTTGTAACAATTACTCCTACATTACCGTCAAACATTCTCTCACTTGTACCTTTACCTGTGCTAATGAACATGACTCCTCCCCTATGATGAAGTATCTCACCTGGGTAGTAATTAATGGCTGGACATATTCTCAGGTGTATATTGTACCATCATTATCAAGATCATGCTGTGTGTACAATGTTCTCCAGTTTAATGGTACCCTAAATGGTATACAGTGTCCCCCCCCCCCTTTCATATCCTCCCACCGTTGTTATATTGAGGTCCACGGGTATACAATGTTTTGGTTATCGAGGTCCACGGGTATACAATGTTCTGGTTATCGAGGTCCATAGGTGTAGAATGTTCTCCTGGTTATCGAGGTCCACAGGTGTACAATATTCTCCTAGTTACTGGGGTCCTCATGTATACAATGTTCTGGTTATCGAGGTCCATAGGTGTAGAATGTTCTGGTTATCGAGGTCCACAGGTATACAATGTTACCCCGTTTAACGATACCTTCAACGGTGTACAAAATCCCCTGTTAAACGGTATACACTCTCCTGTTTAAATACGTCCTTAGGTATCTACAAAAGTCCCTCTGTTTAACGAAGCTCTCAAGTATGTGTTCAAAAGTCCCTCTGTTTAACGAAGCTCTCAAGTATATGTTCAAAAGTCCCTCTGTTTAACGAAGCTCTCAGGTGTGTGTTCAAAAGTCCCTCTGTTTTACGACGCCCTCAACTACTGATTACACAAACATACTTCCAATCACCAGGTTAATCACTATCTAATTAACCAGATGGGGGTATCATTTAAAGTCTAGATTATCAGGTGGTTAAGCTGGGACAACCTCAACCTGCCATTTCAATATCAGAGTCAAGTGTTTGTTTGGTTACTTCGGTGCAAGAGATATTTGGGAGATAAATTACAGGTGGTGATAGTGTTAGACAAGTGGTGATAGTGTTAGACAGGTGGTGATAGTATTAGACAGGTGGTGATAGTATTAGACAGGTGGTGAAACTGTTTGACTTAAGGGGGGTGACCTATCCTAACCTAATTAACTCTCACCTAACCTAATTTAACCTTATATCCTATGAGAGAGGAACAAGTATCATGTAGGAAGGTGGTAGTAATGGTGGTAGTGGTGGTAGTGGTGGTAGTGGTGGTAGTGGTGGTAGTGAGTGGAGCAATGAGAGGGATCATATGTAAAAGGAGGGAAGAGTGGTAGCAGTGATGAGATAGAAGGAGAGACAGACAGACAGAGACAGAGACGGACAGACAGACAGATACAGCCACAACAGCAGCAAGAAGACGGTGGCTGCAGGGGGGGAGGTAGCGTGTGTTCAATGGTCATGAGGAGACAACTGGCCGGGTTTTTACAGTGAGCCGATGATATCAACCTACGAGTCATGGCGGCAACACACTCACCATGTATCAAAGTCTTGTCATTAAGTGAAGTGCCTTGTGGTACACCCATCCTAAGACCATTTATATACCTCGTGTGTGGAGAGTAAATAGCTGCTATCATGCTAGCCATCTATTGAGTCAGTATATATTAAAGTGAAGAAGATAAGAGAGTGAGATAAGACGTTACTGTTAAGATATCACTGCTAGGAGGTGGTCTTGTTCCTTTGAGGTTTATTTTAATATATTCGTTTTCCACAGTTGATCTTTTTCGACTATTGATAAAAAAAAAATTATATCTCATTATGGAATACCTGTTGATAATTAATTTTTGGGGGTTGGATTATTTATGAAATAATTACATGGTAGGAATTTTGTTTTTTAGTGATTATTGGTATTATCTCTCGAGTCCTCGTTCATAGATGCGAGGACATGCGAGGATGGCCAGGGTTGTGAATTAAGGTGAAACTATATTGGTATTATCTCGAGTCCTCGTTCATAGATGCGAGGACATGCAAGGATGGCCAAGGTTGTGAATTAAGGTGAAACTATGTAATAACCTGGAATCGAGGACATTCTTATCCTTATGTAATAGTCGGTGGTAGAGCGAGACCTTCTGTCGGGATAATAATAATTTCACAATATACGCCCTTATTCATTATGAGGCCACTATCATTATGTAAATTTCCTCCTGACTGACCAGAGTGAGCGTAGGAACCTCTCTCTCTCTCTCCATCGCACACACAATAAACAAAAAACTTCAATATCCTTTTACAAGATCACTCAATAAAGATCCCGATAACAAGGGTCCCGATACTTTTTACCCGATAGAACAGACTCCAACACTCTTTTATATCAGAAGAGGCCAAACAACATCTCAACAAGGTGACTGTTTGGGAGGATGGTCTCACACAGGAGGGACTTAACACGACCACTCGGATAAACCAAATTGCGAACCCTTGTGCCTGAGGTGTCGTAAAACCCCTCCTCTTCTCCCTCCTCCCCCCCTCCCACTGCACAAGAGCTACATACACAAATTACATATCCTTCCCTCCTCTATTGATCAGTATGGAGCCGTATTGAAGTCCTGGCCGCTGGCTAAGACTATAAACCTCAGAGGAACACGCACACCCTCCCGCCACCCGAGAATAGAAAAATGCAAATGTGGTCACCGATGAGGAGCTCCGTGTTGTGGCCTGCTCCAGGACCACCGCGGGACATCAGCTGCTGCCTTTAGTATGCACCCACGTGAATTTATGGTTCAATAATTGGTGCTAATGGTTCTCCTTGTAGTATGTCGAGGATCAGGGAGGAATGAGGGAGTGGATGGTGGTGGGGAAGAGGGTGGAGAAGGGTAAGGATGAAGGTTGAACCGGGAGCATAGGAAGTTTGAACCGCCCCCCCCCCCCCAAAAAAAAAAAAAAAATCCGGGACACAAAAAAAATCAACTCATGACGATGGTAGAAAAAATATTAATAAATAATCGCTTCAAAAAGGTTGGTTGCCTCCTCTTCCTACTTGAGCTTAAACATGGTGGAAGACGCTTGTAAGAGGTTGGTTGAAGACAGTGCGATGTTTCAGAGGGTGTAAGAATCGAGCGTTAAGAGTCCCACGGGGTGAGTTCTTATTATCTAGTTGGTACAGAAGTGTGGGTGCTTGTAGCCGCCACACGAGGCAGACTCCACCCTCACCGTGTTCCCCGACCAGAGCTTTTGATGATCACAACCATATTTTGGTCTGATAAACTGACTAAAGAGTTCCACTATTCTCACCTGATCTCCTACTTCAGGTAATCCTCACCTCACCTCACCTCACCTCACCTCACCTCACCTCACCTCACCTCACCTCACCCTCACCTCACCTCACCTCACCTCACCTTGGTTTAAAGTTGAGATTTTTCGGGGGATTAGGAATATAAATTCATAAATAATGTGTATACAACATAACTGGTGTATATAAATAGATAATTATAAAATATTTAGTGTGTATATAATTGATTTACATACGTAGATTAATAGTTGAATATTATGTATGTAAATTATTATATATTATGGGCACACACACACACACACACACACACACACACACAGGACCTTGAGGGCGTCCTTGTAACTCTCATATGATATACAATAAAATACAAGTTATGTGTATGTCACTGGAGTAGACTCTTCTTATACTGCCTTTAACTTATAATATACTGCTTCCACATACCAACATATACTCTCTTGTCTTATCTCACTACGGGTGTTGCCTCTCATCGCTACACAAGCTGCCCCTGTACCGTGTGTGGGTGTGTGTGTGTGTACCTGAGAACAACACACACACACATCACCATCACCATCACCATCACACACCAACATTCCTAACCACAATATACAATCATTACCAAACAACACCACAACACCATCATCACCACCACTAAATCTCACCACAACCACATCATCACCACACACATCACCACGCTCACTATAACCTGGTATCTTCAACTTCACAGTACAGTTAGGTTTTGGTTTAGGTTAAGTTAGGTTTAGGCTAAGTTAGGTTAGGTTAAGTTAGGTTAGGATAGGTTGGGTTAGGTTATCTCCCACAGTTCCCGTGCTCACTACTGTAGACGAAGGTAATGAAGTCTGTGGGTTCAGCACGCCCTATTTCATTTGTGGCCAGATTGCCCGTGTGTGTGTGTGTGTGTGGTTTAAAGTTACGAGCGTGTGATGCGGTTTTGCTGATGAAACATGTAATATAAAGTAGAGAGAGAGAGAGAGAGAGAGAGAGAGAGAGAGAGAGAGAGAGGTGTAAAGCAATCAGTAAACAAGCCTAGACACACACAGGCATAAACAGACAGACACACAGTCAAACGAGCATTGACAGAGACTTCTTGCACGCCCTGATTGGACAAGAGATGGACCAATCAATATTCAAAAATCCAATCAGCTGGGTAGAGTGATTGGAAAAGAGATGAACCGCCGATACTCAGAGACACCAATCCCTCAGGTCACTCAATCAAGAGCCAGAATGTTACCTGGATAATGATGGGCCTCTCACCCATCAATCATCACCTCGTAATACAGCCTTCAGGTACGACTCTACCTGGTCACCACACACTCCCTCCGCCCGTGATGATGACAACACGGGCGGAGGGCAGAGGAGGGGGGGTGTGAGGGGAGAGGGAGGGGGGTGAGGGGAGAGGGAGGGGGGTGAGAGGACAGGGAGGGGGGTGAGGGGAGAAAAGGAGGGATGGGGAAAGTGGGGAAGAGAAGAGGGAAGGAGGGATAGGGGAAGAAGGTGGAGAGTGGGGAGAGGAGAGGGGGAGGGGGGAGGGGGAGGTAGAGATAATAAACTTAATGGATCTTAGAACTTGAAGGTCAACGAGTGCTAGAGACAAGACGAGATATCTCACGACAGCCAGAGAGATCCATATAGAGACAGTAAGAGAAGACTTTAATGGATCTTTGAAGTCGACGGCTGTAAAGGAGATGAAAGGGGACATTGTTATCATCTCTCGATATATCTCTCGAGCAGGAAGAGACTTGTGCTGGCCTCTAGGTGTCAAGTACCAGCAGAGAGAGAGAGAGAGAGAGAGAGAGAGAGAGAGAGAGAACACCACCAAAATATATAGACCACTCTATCATGGCTGCGTCTAGAACTAAAAAAAAAAAAAGAGCATCAAGGGGATTGAACACCATCTTTGGGGTCGGATCCTACAGGTCATAGAGGTTATACACTATCAGATGCTAAGGTTCAGTTCAGCCAAATATCTCACTCTCTGATCCCTTCCTTACATTAGTTTCCTGGAGGTTTTCTTTTATAAATAATAGTGTAAAATAACTCTTGTGTAGTGTGTACCGTGTGTTATGGTCAATGTATCATCTGTCTCCGGGAGAAGGTAATATGACTGATCTGATGGGTGGGAGGTCAGAAGGTGAGAGGGAAATCAGATGTAGCGTGCAATGCCGAAATATCTTAATGTTAGGGAACCTTTTCTTCTTCTTCTATTTTGAGGGGAGGAGTGGGTTGGGGGTGGGGTGAGGGGTCTAGGGTGGAGTGTGGGGAGATGGGGAAGGGGGGTAATGGTGGGAGGGAGAGGGGTAGGGTGTGGTAGGGTATAGGGATATAATTTCTGTGTTAAATTCTCTTCTTATTTCCGTGTACCGTGCGTAGTTTATGGACGTATGACATAAGTCTCTTTTTTTTCCTAGGTAGATGGAACAGTTAACCTTAACACTCAGTAAAAATTCTTGTAGTGGAAACCAAATGGATCATAAATTCTTCATTGACATCTGATTTACGTACGAGTCTTATTTTTCCTTTCCTCACCAAGTACACAAACGTTTCCTCCTTATCAAACACTATTACCGAGTTCCTTCACTTACTACTCTCCATAAATTCATTAATATCCGCCGTCGTAATAGCATCCGCGGGCCTGGTATCAGAGACCCCATCAGCTGGTGTTGGGAGGTAATGCTATCCACGCGAGCTGGCCAGGTCGGAAAGGTCACCTGATATCAGATCTTGCAGTCACCTCTGACAGCTGTGAGGATAGCTCGCCGGAGCCCAGCCTGCCTCCCTGCATCTCTGCCTGTCTCAACTCTCAACTCATCAGTTTTTGCGGCTCCAAATACAAAGTCTCCTCCTCCTCCTCCTCCTCCTATCTTTTATATTAGGGGAAAAGTATTCAGTTGAGGAGGGCGATGTTGAGCTTTTAACCAGTTTGTGCACCTGAGTAATTAAGAGTCTAGTCTGATTATTGTTTGGAATCTTAAAGGAACTCACAGAAGATTTTTTTGTTTTTGCCGTGTACGAAGTTGTTGTCTCACACAGATATTCTTGTTTTCTCTCTCTCTCTCTGTCTTCCTCCCTCCCTGTTCATGTCTCTCTCTCTCTCTGTCTTCCTCCCTCCCTGTTCATGTCTCTCTCTCTCTCTCTCTCTCTCTCTCTCTCAGGTGTTTCAAGGTAACCCGATATGGCACCAGTGAGGTAAGGAGTAATCAGGACTCATTACCTGGTCAGATAATGAACAAGATAACCCAACAAATCATTTTGTTTTAAGTGAACAATGTCCGATAACTTCTTCTATATCGCTAGTAAAGAATGCTATCTCCTTCGCTATCCTCATTACGTCCTCATACAGCCTCCTGATCAGCTGATAACCCCAAAGACGAAAAAAAAATTGAGAGAGAGAGAAAAATTGAAGAAATGAGAAAATGTGTTATTCTGTCTTGTACTTTCTTTAATTTTGTGGGATTTTTAATATTGCTAAGGATATATGGATGTGTTTCTATACCCCACTCTTCCTCTTCTCTACCCCACTCCCACCCTATCTGGTCTCGCTATCAATCTCTATCTCTCTGGTCTCGCTGTCAATATCTATCTCTCTGGTCTCGCTATCAATCTCTATCTCTCTGGTCTCGCTATCACTCTCTATCTCTCTGGTCTCGCTATCAATCTCTATCTCTCTGGTCTCGCTATCAATCTCTATCTCTCTGGTCTCGCTATCAATCTCTATCTCTCTGGTCTCGCTATCAATCTCTATCTCTCTGGTCTCGCTATCAATCTCTATCTCTCTGGTCTCGCTATCAATCTCTATCTCTCTGGTCTCGCTATCAATCTCTATCTCTCTGGTCTCGCTATCAATCTCTATCTCTCTGGTCTCGCTGTCAATCTCTATCTCTACTGGGCTAAGATAGACTACAACTTTATTATCAACCAATTACTGCTCTTTGGACACTACCATTACCATCCCACCCTGTAACCTGGAGCCCTGACCCCACCCTTAACCCCCCCCGCCCCCGCCCCCGCCCACACCCTGCCAGCCTCCCTCCAGACCATGCCATAACCTCGTCGGCCACTCCACTTCTCTCTGCTACTCCACCCCTACTCCTCCTTCTCCTACTCCCCCCCTCCCCCAGGTACTATCCACTAACTACTACTACTTCTACTACCTATTTTGTGGTTATGTTAATTGCTAGACTCTTTAACTACCGTCAGTACCTCTGTTCGCCAGTACCAACCTCCTGTGGCAGTACTGAACGCTAACCTGTTGAGTGCGTTTCAGAATACATGTGTCAGGTAATACAGGAGTTAATCCCTAATACTTATCCTAACCTAACCTAACTTAGACTTACTTAATCTATCCTAAACTGATCTTAATCTAACTTAACCAAACCTAATCTGTGTGTGTGTGTGTGTGTGGTGTGGACGCCGGCGTGAGGACGCGAGGGGTCAGCCGCCCACCACCACCATGCACAGTTTGGGGGGCTCCTCCTCACCTCTGATGGGCGTCATTCACCCCTTCCCCTTCACCCTCTCCTTCCCTCCTATTCCACGCCTATCCCCATTATATCCAATAGAGCCAAAGTAACTATTGATGCTTCCTCTATCCTCCGGTGTAGGATAATTGTTAAAAGTAGTTGATAAATAGGAAGAAATTGCCCGTGAGGAAGCAGGTTCCCAGGTAACGTCCTCCCCCTCACCCCCGTTTCGCCTGACTGCCCCGCTGCGTGCCATATGATACCGCGTGACTCACCTGCACCTCAATACACATGCAGACGTCTTGCTCACATCGTCTAGTCCCTGTCTCAACATTCTTCTTCCTTATAATTAAATCTTTGTGTTTTTTATTTCTCCAGGAAACTTTATTCTCGTAGACATCTTACGTGATTTACCTAGGATTTCTATATAGGGATTGGCTTGCCATGTCACGAACACCTCTAGAGTGGACAATCCTTACAAGACAACTTCCCTATCAACGAAGACGCCTCCACTATGATATAATGGCTTCCTTCCGGCTGAGTGACCGGAAGTGAGGAAGTTGTCTGAGAAAGTCAAGCCACACAGTTCAGACTTGTGGCTGTGGCCTTACCAACCGGCTGCTTCCCAAATATCTTCGTCCGGTGGGAGGTAACGAGCGTAATCGTTTCGAACCGTGGACGATGGAGGGGTGACCGATGAAGTCCAATAAGAAACACCGTAAGAGTAAGTTTAAAGACGACTTCGGGGTTAGTTCTCCTTGAGGCTAGGTACAAACAGACCTAAGGCTAGTTCCCCCGTGAGGCTAGGTACAAACAGACCTAAGGCTAGTTCCCCCGTGAGGCTAGGTACAAACAGACCTAAGGCTAGTTCCCCCGTGAGGCTAGGTACAGGATCAGGGAAGGAAAATTAGGGAGGGTAAAATAGGGAGAATAACGAAACCGTAGTCCAGGGAGAAATAAGGTTCGTTTAGGGAAATAGGGACGGTCGAGGGGAATAAAATTAACCGGGTGATGAAACATAACAGAAAATTGGAAAGATTAGGAGGCCGCTGACATTTTCCTGGTATACATACATACATACATACTACCAACCACTTAAAAATTAACTACGGGGTTGGGGGCACGGGGCAGGGGGCAGGCAGCAACACACACACACACCTGAGGATAGT
Organism: Homarus gammarus; assembly: GCA_958450375.1. Classification (NCBI taxonomy): domain Eukaryota; kingdom Metazoa; phylum Arthropoda; class Malacostraca; order Decapoda; family Nephropidae; genus Homarus; species Homarus gammarus. Next base: position 918,339 of record CAUDMG010003340.1, read on the forward strand.
TAAACACTGGGTGACGCTCAACACCTTGTATGTGTCCACACTTAAGATAATCTCCCTGTCTCCACCTCTCTCTCTCTCTCTCCTTCCCTTCCTGTCTCCCTCCCTCCGTCCATCTCTCCCTCCCTCCAACCTTGTCTCCCTCCCTTCATACCTGTCTCCTTCCCCTCCCTTCCTCCCTACCAGTTACCTCCCTTCCATCTCTCTTAATTCCTCCTTCCCAATATCTCCCTAATAAATCCTCACTCATACCCTCCCTCCCTAACCCTCCCTCCCTATCCCTCCCTCCCTATCCCTCCTCCCTAACTCTCCCTCCCTATCCCTCACTCATACCCTCCCTCCCTATCCCTCCCTCCCTATCCCTCCCTCCCTATCCCTCCTCCCTAACTCTCCCTCCCTATCCCTCACTAACCCTCCCTCCCTATCCCTCCCTCCCTCCCTCATACCATAACCATTCACCAAAAATTAACCCTACAACTTTTTATACATTGCTGTAAACATTTAATATCTCTTTAAACTCTTCCTAAAAATGTCTTCCCGAGAAAAAAAAATTATTATGACTTTTTTTTTTACATTTTTACATCTTATTTACTATTTTTATTGCGGGTTTTATGAGTAACTTTAATACTATCTTTCTCCTTTACTCCTACGGTGTTAGAGCTGCACTGAACCAAAATTCCTTATGATATTTTCACATTCTTCTTCCGTGTTTTAGTCTTTGGTTTAACTTCTGAATAAATTTTTTTAATGTTTTTTTTTTTCAATATTTATTCCCCCCCCAAAAAATTATTTATCAGAATTTTTTTTTTAATAACGAGAAAAAATAATGTATTTTTGTTTTATATCATAGGTAGAAAATTTAAAAAAATATATGTGGTTTAACTTTCGTGATTTTTTTGGGGGGGGCTAATAATTTTATAAAACCGATTGATTTTTTTATATAGTGAATTGTAGTGAAGATATTACCAAGGACAACACACCTTGGAAGTTACTAAAGAAAAATTCGAACAAAAATTTTCATATATTTACAATTTTATAAATTTTTTCCCAATATCGTAAAAAAAATATGACGAGAATTACCAAAACAAAAAAAAAATTAAAATCTCTGACGATACTAATTATATCATCTATAATTATGTAAGTGTAGAATTATTCCCCCTTAATAGACAATGAAAAGCTCAATTGTGCAGTTTTGGTGTTGGTAGACGCTGGGAAAATGTTACACCTGAGATTATTACTCTCCAAGGCATCATTACCTAGGCCAATACTCTCTACAGGTGAGTTACGGAGTCCCATCAGAACGTCTGTGTGTGTGTGTGTGTGTGTGTGTGTGTAACCTAACTTGTGTGTGTGTGTTATAACCAGTGAACAGGTATACCATTCTACCTGTGTATCCAATTACGTGTTACTCCAGGTAAAGACAAACAGTGCCACGTAAGGAGAGTATCAAAGACTGGTGAAATGGTCTGTCAGTCTGTCACAAGAATGCCGGAATCTATCGTTTAAACTTCCAATCCCGTAAGATGGGTGGATGTGGTCGTGTAGGAGTGAAGATTTCGTCCATTTGAGTCATGTTAGCTTCATATCGATGGCGTCCGGAATGTGTAAAAAAAAAAAAAATGAAAAAAAAAAATAAAGAAAAAATCTATATACCTTTCGTGTTTTATTTAGGATTTCTGACACGTAGAAAAAAAAAGAGTTATAATAGGAATGAATCTCCAGACGGCCAGTTCATTCACCGTAAATGTGAACAATGGTCTCACTCGTTCATCAACCCGAGTAGAACAAAACTTGAACAGATGAATGAACCTGAGTAAAACGGTTTGTCAATTGAGGGTGTTGTTTTGTGTTCCTGCTTCCCTCTCCTCTCCTCTCTTCTCTATCTCTTTTTCCTCTCCTCCCTTTTCCCCATTACCCCTTTTCATCCCACCTCCATCCCCTCCCCCTTAAAGGAAATAGAGAGAGAGAGAGAGCGCGTTGCCATACAGCCGCCCGAGTTCGAACCAGTGGTCATGGAAGCACCTGACTCTTATGCCTGTGACAAAATAACAACACACACACACACACACACACACACACTAAACCTGCCGCGTCACTTGATCTATCATCACATTTAAACTCTCATCAGACACAACTAACAGCAGAGAGGAGGAGGAGGAGGAGAAATGAAAGACTAGTATATAAGAACCATAATTACATAATAACTATCGAGGTTATCGCCCCTGTGTGTGTTGGTCAGTTAGTTCCTCTCCACTACCACCACAACAACTATCACTACCGCCACACCTACCGCCACCACCCCTACCACCCCTACCACCATCCCCACCCCTACCACCACCACCAGCACCACGTCTTATACAGGCAGCACTCAGGAGACGACAAAAATATCAAGAAAATAATAGTTTCTCCCAACAATTGTTACTGTCGGTCCTTCCTTCCTTCCTTCCTTCCTTCCTTCTCCTCCAACCCCTCTCCACCTCTCTTCTCTTTTTTCCTCTCCTTCTCCCTCTCTCCTCCTCCTCCTCCAGCAGGTGATGGTAGGAAGTGGTCATCTTGACGGAAGTAGAGACGTTGCCTCAGGTCTCACTTCTCCCACATACTGAGACGGAATCAATTGAAAACTAGATCCAGGAACCGTATGGTGGTGTGGGGAGATTAATGGTTGACTCCAGTGGCGAGCTGATGGAGAGGGGGAGAGGGGGAGGGGGATGAGAGGGGGAGGGGGGAGAGGGATGAGAGGGGAGAGTAGATGAAAGAAGAAGAGATGGGGGGAGAAGAAGGGATAAGGAGGAGGATGGGGAGGAGGTGGAAGGACTGAAGAGAAAAGGGAGTAGATTGAAGAATAGAAGATAAGAGAGAATGAGAGGGAGGATAATGAGAGGAGTAAGGGCGAGGAAATAAAGATGGGGAACAAGGAGATGGGGAGGAGAGAGAAGAGACAGATACAGAAGGAGAAGGAGGGAGGAGGAATATGGAGAAGAATATAGAGAATATGGATAAAGAGGAAGAGACCTTATCACCTTAAGACAATATAAACAAGCTGCTAAAACTTAATTACATGGTCATTATAACTTAGATAATAATGATGAATCTTCAGTAATCACTCGCGATGGTAACTGTGTTTTTGTTTATTTTGGGGGGGTAGGGGTGGGGGGAGGGGTTGGGGGGGGGGGGGTAAGGGGCGTAGTTGGTGATTGATGTCCCGCCCGTCAATCACCGTCGGCGTGGTGATTACCTAGAGCTAGATTGTTGGTCCGAGTTTTGGTCCCCTCCCTCCCTCTCCCCCTCCCTCCCTCTCTCCCTCCCTCTCTCCCTCCCTCCCTCTCTGTAGCTCTGCCTGATGAGGGTGTAGTCAATATTGCAATAAACGAACGATGCAAAGGTAATAAATTATCATCGTCTTCCACCTCTTCCTCTCCCTTCTCCTCTTCCTCTCCCTCCTCCTCTTCCTTAATAAGACACATAGGAGGGAAGAATTCTTACGGGATTGGTGAGTGCCTTATCTTACCTGAAATTGCACGATATTTGACGAGTTAAAATGATGGTGTGTGTGTGTGTGTGTGTGTGTGTGTGTGTGTGTGTGTGTGTGTGTGTGTTGCAGCTTCCGTGGGTGGTGGTCATTACACGTCTACCACTCTACCGTCTACATCTGTCATGGAACTCTGCTGAAAATCACTTAATGTGTGTCATCAACGAACCTCCTCCATTTTGTGTGAGTATCAACATTCGTAAAACTCTTCTCTCATCACTTCGAAGATGGGTGGTTTAACTTTTGGGGGGAGGATGGTTTAACTTTTGGGGGGAGGATGGTTTAACTTTTTAAGGAGGATGGTTTAACTTTGAAGATGGATGGTTTAATTTTTGGGGGAGGATGGTTTAATTTTTGGGGAGGATGGTTTAATTCTTTAGAAGATAATGGTTTAATTCTTTAAGGATGAAAAACTAGCCCAATCAACCTAAAAACTAACCCGTCATCTGAAAAAAAATAGCACCACCGCCTGAAAAAGCTAAACCTATTCTGCTGGGAAAAAAAAAAGTCTACACTATGTTCATAAAAAAAAAACCTAAACCACTAATTATATTTTGTTTATAGTTCTGATACCATACCAACCACCACCACCTGCCACCCACACACACACAACCACACACTCTCTCTGCCACATTGTTTACAGAATGGTGCAGGCGGCCCCTTTCACCCACAAGTCTCTCTCTCTCTCTCTCTCTCTCTCTCTCTCTCTCTCTCTCTCTCTCTAAAAGAAATCGCTGATATCCGTGAGAAATCTTCGTCGAAATGAAAGCCTTACCTGTCACCTGAGCTTAATTAATCCCTCTATATGTTTACCTGTGTCTGGGGGAGGCCATAGGCGCTCTACCCAGCACCAATAACAACAACAGGTGGTAAAAGGTGTCGATGGAGTGCTTCCTTAAGGTGTCTTTAGTGGCGTTAAAGGTGTCATGGTTGATTAGTGTCGTGGATAGTGGCGTATACACATATATACTTTACATGGTACACACACACACACACACACACACACACACGTTAATCTTATACATGAAAGCTAAAGAAGAAATATTTATAACATAACATAAAGAAACATCAAGATTTATAATATTTTCTACGTTTGACTATTTACATGTCTCTCTGTCTGTCTGTCTGTCTGTCTGTCTGTCTCTCTGTCTGTCTAGGTGTCTGTCTGTCTCTCTGTCTGTCTTGCATCTTACAGTCCGTCACCCTCAGTCAGATCTCTCTTCATTACTATCATCTAAACACACTTATTAAACATAACTAAACATCATTAATCTGTGTTAGGTTAGGTTAGGTTAGGTTAGGTTAGGTTAGGGTTAAGTTAAGTAAGGCAGGTAGTGGTCTAGTGTAGTCTGCCTTACCTGTACAAACTCTAGGGTATTTTCTTTCCTACTTTACACCTGAGAGAGTTACCGACCGTACAGGTGTGTAAATGTCAGGTGAGTGGTTTATTTTCTTGTTTATTGTTTGTTAACTATTTTGTTTATTAATCTAATTACCTTTTTGTATTTGTCTAATTAGTATACTTATTCACAGGTATTTATTTATCTAATTTATACTAGTTACCTGTTTTGTTTAGGTTTATCTAATTAATTATTCATTTATTCGTTTATTTTATAGATATTTAATTTGATTTATTGATTTTAAAGTTTATATAAATCAATTATTACTTCATTATCATCTATCTCTTTACTCCTTCGTTATCGTAATTATCTTTATTCACTAATCATTCTCTTATTGTGTGTTTATTTATCTATTCACTTATTATACCGAGAACCAGTCAGTCACTTCCTTGTTGTCGATATGAAACAGTTTGTGATGTTGAATTTATATAAACACTGGTAAGTATAAAGTAAATATTATATAAACATCGATGGTTGATGTGACGTATATAAACATTAGTAGTGACTGTGATGTAAACTTATATAAACACTGTTGGTGAATATGTTAGTGAATTTATATAAACATTGGTGGTATAAAGAGAGGAAAATGTATATAAACACAAATTTTATGTGACGTAAAACTTATATAAACATTGCTGGTGTATATAACAAAACATAAATAAACATTGTTGATGCATTACCGTTAATAAACATTATGGTTGATGTTTATATCATAGAACATTACTGGTGTATATAGAGACATCAGTAAACATCACGGTTGGTGTTTAGTGTTGCCCTGACCTAAACACAGTGTCCGGACAAAGAAACATCGACCTCCGTATCGTATCTTTGTGCCAGGTCAGGTCGTGTCAGAGTAGGTCGTGTCAGGTCAAATTGCTGGGTACAACTTTTCTCTCATAGACTGGATGTTATTACCCCCCCCCCCCTCACCCCCTCCCCTCCCCCACCCCCGGACGCTAACCTAACCTAACCAAACCGTATTTAATCTCATTTTCATTCCTGGTTGTCGGTGATATAAGAGTATTATTGTTTTTTGGGATAATTTCTTAGTTACTACCGTACAGTGTGGTCAGGTGTACGGGTCAGGTGTACGGATCTGGTGTACGTCAAATGGCCTACCTTTTGAAATTAGGGTTCAGTAGGAGTGGGACCCATTGGGATTTGGGTCCTTTACCTTTGGGATGTATTAAGTATGACCCTATTACGCCTGGGGCCCATTAGTATTGGGGTTCATTAGAATTAAGCGTAATTAGGCCTGGTGTCAATTAGGGCTGGTTTTCACACCTAAAAGTCTTGGTGAAGGTCAGGTTAGGGCAGGTGAGGGTTGTTACAGGGGAGGGTGTCAGCCGTACTTGACCCGTCCACCGTATTATCAACACACAATGGACTCCAAAATCTTGTGAACGCTTTCATAACGTTGATTGTTGAGGCAGCCACCAGGTGACCCGGCACGACCTCCCTCATAGAGTCCACAGGTCAAGGTGTGTAAGCAATTACGTATGAGGGTTGCAGGTAGGTCAAGGGTCAGTCTTGGTCACAGGTTGGCCAGGTTCATCAGCTGTGGTAATGCCCCTGGGTAGGTTGGTCGTAGAGGCGGGCCGTACCGTGCTGGGACCGCGGTCATCATGCGGTCTTGCACCTGACCCGCCGCCTGCACGTTCCCAGATTTGGTGGTGTTAGGGGGGATAATTTGCCCGGGGGTTCCCACGCCCCCCGGCACAGGTCGGCGGGTTTTCAACTTTCCGTAAAACCTTGACCGGTTGGCTTCTGCGGCGGCCGGAAGTCCGTGAAATTGGGTATCGGTCATAAAAACAGCATTAGCATTTTACAGACGATTTTACAGTCAGTGAAGTTTGTGTCGCTGTTGATCGATGTGAGGAGTAAAAATATAGAGCAGTGGCTTCCTTCTGGTGGGTGAGAGGGAGGCGGGGAGAGCATTAAGCGGGAGTCATGCGCCCCGCAACATGCACCAACCAAGAGACAATTTAGAGTTCAACTTTTGACTTGTGATTCACCACTTCGGACAGTTTTCCCTTGACCCCGCCCACAATGTCGAAAGTTTGTTGCTTCTGCTCCTTCTTTTTTTCCCCTTCCCTCCCACTCGTCTGGATGGGTTACCGAGGCTTTGTAAGAGCTTCCGGTCCGAAAATTGAACGATATTTTCCGGATGCATGTAGTCTGGCGGATGTACCACCGCGATGGTTGTTCCTACACATAGTTCTGGGTAGTTCACGAGGCGTCAAACACACACGAGACATAATCAACACCAACTCGACAACTCTTAAATGACGGTGTATAGCAGTCATGAACGATCCTCATAAATACGTATAACTTCAGCTTTTTGGCGAAAATAAGTGAAATTAAGCAGGAATGGTTCCTCAACACATGCGGACACGCTCGCTTCCCTGCTCCACCAAGCCAACTAGGTTCTGTGGGAGTTTTGGTCACGAATTCCCACGCTCTTTGCTCAGGTTTAGTAGCAATTTCTTCGATTACCAGGTAAGGTGAAGGGAAAAAACACTCAGGTAATATACTAAAATCCACCTTTTTCCCTCCATTTGAACCCTTCAGGGAAAAAACTTAAGGTTAGTTTATTTCACTAAAAGTCTCTCAGTAAACACAAACAGTGAACGATTTAATTTGAGAAAAACCCCGATGTTTGTTCTATTTTTCAGTAATTTAATCCCCCCAAATAAACACACTATAAGGGATCTCAAAGCTAAATAATAACACATAATCTCACCTATACAAAAACAATAACAACAAAACTACACCTGAAGATAAACAAAGACACTACCCCGTACAACAACAACAAAAAAAATTTCAAGAATAAGAACAAGTGACGTAATATTGTCAATTTTTGCGTCGTGCCAGAGACGTGAACTCCTGACGTGAAAGGTTAGGTTAGGTTAGTTAGGTTAGGTTAGTTAGGCTAGGTTAGGTTAGTTAGGCTAGGTTAGGTTAGTTGGGTTAGGTTAGGTTAGGTTAGGTTAGGTCTTAAAAAATTTTCAATCACGCATCTGTCTTCCCAATGACAAGTTATAATGAAGAAAAATCAATAATATGAAAAAATGAATAAATTAATGAATGACAGAAAAAGAAAAAGACAAAAACGCAACTAAAAAAAATGGAAAATTATTATCAACTTCAATGATAAACTCATCACATGTTGACGCCATTGGACTTAACATACGGTGATAAAAGAAGAATAAATAAAGGAATAACTTGAGGATGATAAAGAGAGGTGATAAAGGAAACACAGAAGGACTTGAAAGAAGAATTATAAAGAGATGAGGAAATTATAAAAGAGACGACCCTTGGTGGATATGACAAGGGCGGATCACTAACATTCATGGTGACAGATGACTTATTTCCCTCTACCCAATCACCCAACCAATCACCCAACCAATCAGGCAGCCAATCAATCAGACAGCCAATCAGTCAGCCAATCAGCCATCTCTGTTACAAGGTCCAAGGTACCAAGTGTAGTGGACGCTAGGAGCAATAGTGGTCTCAGCATCGCTCTCTCTCTTCTCTCTCTCTCTCTCTCTCTCTCTCTCTCTCTCTCTCTCTCTCCGCCGCGACACACCAAATCCAGGGAGCTGACACTCTTCATTGTGCCGTCAGTCAATGATATGATAGGATCAGTAATGTCGAGAGTCGTACACGAGGCTGGAAATGGTACGTCAGAAGAGGGGACTTATTACACGAGGAGTAAATATTATTGTTAGGTCGTCATGTTTGCTCGAGTGCCTAATAGTGCAAGACAACATTACCAAAATCATTATCTCGATCCACATATCAGATGGACTTACGAGTGAGAGAGATGGGGGGAGGGGGTGGAAGGGGGTGAGGAAGAGAGAGAGATGGGGGGAGGGAGTGGAAGGGGGTGAGGAAGAGAGAGAGAGATGGGGGGAGGGAGTGGAAGGGGGTGAGGAAGAGAGAGAGAGGGGGGAGGGGAGTGAGGAAGAGAGAGAGAGGGGGGATGGAGTGGAAGGGGGTGAGGAAGAGAGAGAGAGAGGAGGGAGTGGAGGGGGGTGAGGAAGAGAGAGAGAGAGGGGGAGGGAGTGGAAGGGGGTGAGGAAGAGAGAGAGAGAGGGGGAGGGAGTGGAAGGGGGTGAGGAAGAGAGAGAGAGAGAGGAGGGAGTGGAAGGGGGTGAGGAAGAGAGAGAGAGAGGAGGGAGTGGAGGGGGGTGAGGAAGAGAGAGAGAGAGGAGGGAGTGGAAGGGGGTGAGGAAGAGAGAGAGAGAGGAGGGACTGGAGGGGGGTGAGGAAGAGAGAGAGAGGGGGGAAGGAGTGGAAGGGGGTGAGGAAGAGAGAGAGAGAGAGGGGAGGGAGTGAGGAAGAGAGAGAGAGGGAGAGAGAGAGAATGTGAGAGAGAGGTGGGGGGAGAGAGAGAGAGGGGAGGAGGGAGGGGGGCGGTAAAAAAACTCTGATCATTACAACTCTTATTATTAATCAGATAAATTACACTAATTACTGCCACTCTAAGCCTCTCATACCATTGCTTGTCTCTACGTAATTAATCCACACTTTCAATTTACGTCGGGTTACCTGTGTCGGGTCATCTGTATCGAGTCATTGCGGTCGGGTCATCGTGGTAGGATCCTTATAGGTCGGGTCACTTAGGTCGGTTTACCTGGCTCGAGGCTTTTGCGTACGGAAACAATAAGAGTTCATTGTGTGTGTGTGTGTGTGTGTGTGTGTGTGTGTGTGTGGATGTGTGTGAGGCACCTCGACCCAGCCTTGACCTGTGGCTCGCTGACAGGCTTGGTGTGGTCTGCTCTCTGGTCAGTCCTGTCGCAACCTTTGGCCAGTGTAACCTTGTCTCTCTCTCTCTCTCTCTCTCTCTCTCTCTCTCTCTCTCTCTCTCTCTCTCTCTCTCTCCGTCTTTATTGTCTTCTGTCAGTCACCCTGTCTTCACGTCAAGGTATAATATTGATGTTTTCTTTATTTTTCTCCATTTACTCATTTATCGTTCACTGTGTCTGTTTTCTTTCGGTTTTTTTGTTATTTCGTATAATTAAGTTTTGTTTTATAATGATTCGTGATGTGTGTGTGTGTGTGTGTGTGTGTGTGTGTAGATTAGGTTAGGTTAGGTTGGAGAAGGAGGAGGAAGATAGCATTCAGTAGGAGGAAGAGAAGGAGGTAGAGAGGCAGGGAAGAGGGAAGAAGGGAGGTAAGGAAGGTAAGGGAGGTAGAGAGGTAAGGGAGGTGAAGGAGGTAGAGAGGTTGGGAGGTAAGGTGAGGTAGGGAGGGAGGCACAGCAGCTGACCACACTACCACTGGTCTTCACCGCCACACTCCCACGCTGTTATTACCTCCCAAGGGTGTCACGCGCCGCTGAACCCCGTCTACCCCCTCACTCACCTGTGCTACTCATATCTACTCATACTTACTCAAATTAACTCATCCTCACTCATCTTTACTTATCTTTGGTCATATTTACACACACACACACACACACATACACACACAACCTAATATAAGTCATTCTCTCTCTCTCTCTCTCTCTCACCCTATTCAACATGCAGCCAATTCCTCCTTCCCCCTCCCTCCTTCTCCCTCCCTCCCTCCCTATCCCCTCCTTCATCAGAGACTTTCCTACAATCTGTGAATCATTCTGCATGATCATTCACTCACTCGTGTTAACATTCTCATACACGTTCAATCGCAGCGGTACTACCTTCCAGATCTCTCAGCTCTCAGGGAAAATTGCATATGAGATGAGGACCGATTCTGTGATCACGGTGGTAACTGTGCAATGTGAGGGCCAATTGCAATGTGATTCGTGCAACATAAGTACCCGATGTATGATGAGTCTAAATGTTGCGTATATACTTGTATTTCCCCTTATACTTGTACTTATATACTTATACTTATATCCTCCTACTTATACTAATATTCCTTTATTTATACTTCCATATTTTTAATTATAGTCCCCTACTTATACTCCACCTACTTATACTTATACTCCCCTACTTATACTCCACCTACTTATACTCCACCTACTTATACTTATACTCCCCTACTTATACTCCACCTACTTATACTTATGCTCCCCTACTTATACTCCACCTACTTATACTTATACTCCCCTACTTATACTCCACCTACTTATACTTATAGGCTGTGGAGATTTCCTTTGCCATTTATACTTCCGTCGGAACGTTATGTACAAGAATTCTATGGAATCGAATATTTATTTTTTTCCAAAGTTTATCAATATACTTTTGTTTGTGATTTTGTATAAGTATTTTGTGTTTTTGTTAAGTGAAATATAAAACAACTTTTAATATTGAGTTAAAAATAGTTTCGAAAGCCTGTGATTATTTCAATGAATTTTTGAATCGAATAAATTAAAAAAAATCTTTATAATATTCGAATTGTTTGTTTTCGGGGAATTAAAATTGCTCAAAATAACTTATAAAATTGAACAGAAAAATAAGTAACAAAAAACTAAATATTTTACAAGCCAGAAAATTCTTCCTCGGTTCCCACGAGATCAGGGAGAGCGCGAGACTTGAGGCACATTAAAAAAATAGTTAATAGTAACGAGAGAAAAAAATATAGATAATAATAATAATAAGGAAGTGGAGGATAACAGTGATAAAGCTTAGAATAACACGAAGAACAAATAATAAAGAAGAAAATTATGGATTAGATGATAAGTGAAGATAAAACCCATGAAATAAAGAAAATGATGGATAGTGACAGAACGATGGGAAATCCTAAAAGAATGTGAATCAAGATTTAATCCACCTTAGTAGATGGATTTTCCTACGCGAACAGAGCCTGTGTGTGTGTGTGTGTGTGTAGGGAAGACCAATAACATGAAGGGTAACCAGGTAATTGGTGTCCGTCCAGGTGTTGCCCCTCGTACCTGTTTCCCCCACCTGTGGCTGCACCTACCTGTGCCCCCTCCCACCCTTACCTGTGGCTCCCAGATGCTACCCTTCCCACCTGCATTTCCCTCCCTCCTATGGTTCCCAATTACGCCACCCACCTATGTCTTCCCTCCCACATACATCCCCAATATTCCCCCCACACATACGCCCCCCCCCTCCCACCTGTTGCTCCCCTCCCACCTGTTGCCCCTCTCCCCCCCTTCCACATACGTCCCCCGCCTGCGTCTCGGTCTCACTTGCGGCCGGACCTGCGACGCTGACCCCGTGACGTTTTCCTCACAATTAGCTAGACTACCTGCGGAAGTCTTCCAGACCAGAGGTGCCGCTTGGCTAATCTTACACCAGTCAACTTTATCACTATATTTATCTACCTTAAGAATATATTACCTTAATCCCTCTGACTTCTGTGATAAATACAAGATGTGGATTTTACCTCAAGATGGAGATTTAGGGATTAGGTAAGGATTAAGGAGGGATTTAAGGAGGAAACAAGGCATAATCATGATTCGTCAACCTCGCCTCATGGTTTCCGGTTCTGTGGAAGTGAAGGAAAGAGGGAGGGGGGAAAGAGAGAGGGAGGGGGGAAGGAGAGAGGGATGGGGGTGTTGAGGTGGAGGGGGGGAAGGAGAGAGGGAGGGGGGTGACAGTCGGAGGGAGTTTATTCACACGCTACTTAAAGAGAGGGGGAGGAGGGGAAGGTGGTGAAGGGGGAGAGAAGGTGAAGACTAAGGAGGAAGAGGGAGGAAAGGAGGGAGAGAGAGAGAGGAAGGGAAGAAGAGGGGATAGGAGAATGATAAGAACACTGAGATGGAAGGAAACTGAACCTGTAAAAACGAAATTAAGGAGAGGAGAAGGAGGAAAGGAAAACAAGCAGAAATAAACGAAGCAGACGAGAAAATATAATAATAAATGAGGGAACTAAGAAGATGAAATGAAAGTAATTAGATAAACAGTTAATGTGAAGTAAAGGACTAAAATTATGATACAAATATATAATTCTCCCCTGAAACAAAAAACAAGATGTTGTTATACAGTGAAAGACGAATGAGATTATTCACAGGAGGAAGTGGGCAGCTAGGGGAGGAAGGGGTGTAAAGGGGGGGTAAGGGGGAGAGGGGGTAAGGGAGAGAGTGGTATGGCAAGGGGCAGGTGGCTTGACCAAAGTAGATTGAGGGTGACGAAGAGAGGGGGGGGGGAGGGGGAAACAGTAGGGGAAGGAAAGGAAGGAGGAAGGAAAGGGAAAAAATAAGAAGAGGAAAAGGAGGAGGAGGAGGAAGGGTCAGGAAGGGAGGAAAGAAGGGGGAGGGAGGGGGGGTCAGGAAGGGAGGAAGGAGAAAGAGAGGAAGGTAGGAGGGAGGAAGGGACAGGAAGTAAGGGGAAGTAGAAGAAGAATAGGAGGAGGAGGGAGGGAGGCGGGAGGGAGGGAGGGAGGGTCAAAGGTCACCTGTCCTGGAGTTCACTAATATAATAGAGCTTCTGACGGTGTTGCCATAAAGGTGAGTCTTCATTTTATCAGCTTTTTCAACCCATGTTATTGTTGTCTCTGGTGGGTGGGGAGGGGGGGGGGGTCAGGGGATGTGGTCAGGCCGGGGGGGGGTGTGGTTGTGGTCAGGAGGAGGGGGGGTCAAGCCGTGGGGGGTGTGGTTAGGCCTTTTTTCGCTATTATAATTTAAAAGTTATTAATTTTCAAAGTGGATCAAATAATTCCTAACTCGTCATGATAAACACAGACACATTTCTCAAGATGTCTATAAGAAACACGGTTAATGAGATATATTCCTCAGCTCTTGTACTTATGGGAATGAGAGATGACAAACGTATCTAGGTTAAGTGAGCTGCTGTGAGAAAGATGGCGTCAGTATTGGCCTTTGACTATATAATGTGTGTGTGTGTGTGTGTGTATCCGCTCCGCCAATTACATCATTACGTCTGGCTTGTGTCCAGTCCAGGCTGCCTGAGGTAGGATAACTCCTGGTCACACACACACACACACACACACACACACATACACACACACACACACATACATACACACACACTATTCGGTCCATTTGTCTTATATAATTAAGAAAAGGTAACGAAACACCTGAGGATTAGTATGTATGTATGTATGTATGTATGTATATATGTATGTATGTATGTATGTATGTATGAGTGCACTGATCCTAACAAAAAAACACTTTCAACATTGCAACCTAAAACGCCTTCATTAACGGCATCTTATTAACATTGTATGAATGACTGACCCATTGCATATTGCTTGATCACGTTGCATAAGTAATACAAGTCACACCCTAACAAGAGAAAGAGAATAAGAAGAGTCAATAAGAGAGTGATCAGTGATTTTCTTGATCAATAAATGGAGAGCTGATTTGAATTAGTCTAGTCAGGTTTGGAAGTCAGGTGTGTTCAGGGTGTGTTAAGATGCGTGTGAGTTGACTGTCTTTGCTTATAGGAAGAGGATGAGGAGGAGGATGCGAAAGGGAAGAAGGAAGAACAGGAAGATGGAGAGGAAGTCTAGAAGAAGAAGAAGTAAAAACAGAAGACCTTTACCCTCTTCTTCCCTCCTTCCCTTATCTTCCCTCTCTCTTCTCTCATGCTCCCTCTCCTCTACCTCTCCATCGTTCTCCTCCCTCCCTTCTTCCCTCATCCTATTCCCTACTTCCCTACCTCCCTCCTTCCCTTCCTCTCCCCCCCCCCCCCCCCCACATCCCGTATATTAATCGCCGTTCTCGTGCTGTTTACTCTAACACGCGGCCTGGACACACACGCCGTCAAAACACCGCAAGGTATAAGAACACAGACTCTGAAAAATTACCACTCAGAAACGACTAGTGGAGTGACCTGAAGTGGAGTGGAGTGGAGGAGTAGTGACCAGGAGTAGGCCCTCCCTCTTGACATCTGTTGACATCCACTGACATGACACGCCCTCAACTGCTGACAGGGCTGACATCAGGAGCTACGCCCACACGCCACCCACCATAAAAGGCCTGACTGTTGCTGACCAATGCTCCTGACACCACCACACATTTTTATATTAATATATAATTTTTTTTGGTAACCATTTAAATTATTCTTATTGGCACATGTCAAGATCACATCACGTTCAAGACATGACTTTACTTTGGTCTTATCTGAGGTTGTAACTTAAATAGAATTAAAGAACCAAAATCAGTCATCAATATATATAACTTATTAATTCACTAAACCCCGTCTATGAACAATACAATTTATACCATTGAAATAAAGATACATTTATATTTATACATTTACGTAACTATATATAAATTTAGTGATAATAAATACGTTTTATATAACCAATTAGAAAACTTTATATTATAGTTAATACAAAAGGTCTTCTTAATTAAATTGTAAATCAATGATGTATAAAAATTTAGCTCATTGTTCAAGTAGGGAGGAGAGTGACGTCAGAAGGTAGGCAGCGGGCAACCACACAACAAGTCACGTGACCAGAGGAAGGCGACCACAGCGACAAACAATCCAGTGGCTTTTTGGGACACTAATGTGATCTTGATGACTGATATTGCCTTCTAATGACAGTCTCTATCCGTCCCTCCTTCCTTCCTTCCTCTTCCTTTCTCCCCTCCTCCTTCCTCACTCATCATTTCCTCCCCCCACCTTCCTTTCCTCCCTCCCCATTTCCTTCCTTTTCTCCACACACACACACACAATACCACCCCCCCCCCCCCACACACACAACACCACCCACACACACAACACCCCCCCACACACACAACACCACCCCCCACACACACAACACCCCCCACACACACAACACCCCCCCCCACATACACAACATCCCCCCCACACACACCCCCTCCCCCCACACAAGATCGAAGCTCCAACACCAATTAAGTTCTTCTCCCCCCACAATAAGAACACATTTAAGCCTCAATATCAAACTTAAAGAACAAGTCAAATATTACGTCAGTTGTGATATCGTAATCAATACAGATTTACGATTGATCTTAATGCAGGTAAATAGTATATATTTTTCTTCAGTTTTATTGAGATGTAATTAACACCTGGAGTGGAACGGGAGAGGGGATGGGTGGGGGAGGGGAGGGGAGGGGAGAGGAGGGGTGATGAGGGAGGGGGGTGGAGGATAGAGGGGGGATTACTTGGAAAATAAAAATAAGAGGAGGGTGAAGAGGAAGACAAAATAGGAGGGTAGGAAAGGGAGACACGTGAGAAGGTGAGGAGGGAGGGGAGAGAGAGACGTAGTGGGAGAGAAATAAAAAAAAATGACAAAGAGAATGAAAGAGAGGACAGGGGAGATGGTAAAAATAGAGGGAGAGACAGGCAGTAAATACCGAGAGAAAGAGAAAAAAAGTAGAAAAGAAAGCGAATAGGAGTGAAGAGAGAGAGAGAGAGAGAGTAAGAGAAACAGTGAACTAACATGTCACTCCTCTATCACCACTACCTATCACCACTACTACTACCACTACCTATCACCACTACTACTACCACTATCTACCACTACCTACCACCATCACCCCAATTACAACCAGCACCACAACCACCACTACCACCTCCAAATACCTACCACTGTTAATTACTTTCACCTACTACCACGTCACCTACCACCTGCCACCACCATCACCTGTTGAGTGAGCTTCACCTAGTAATTATACCAAGACGTGTTCCAGGTATTCCCCCAAGGACTTACGGCTCACCTTGGCAGGACTTGACGGACTCAACCTGATGGTCATTTTCCTCACCTGAGTGGACAGTGCCGAAGAAAAACAGCACCCGACCGGGATTTACTGAACGTGTGTAACTTTTACTGTTTATTCGTGTTATTTAAGTAGATAATGTGGATTTACCTTTACCTGAACCAAACTACAACCCAATTAAACCAATTTAACATAGTTTTATCTCTTATAATTGATAATTGTTGATGTTAGAGAGTAATTATTAACTATATTACGCATTTAAATTGTGCTTGAGATCTCACCCGGAAAAACACACGAAAAATATCTTCATTTCCTGCGACACTTGGAGATGAAATGGGAAAAAAGTTGTATAATTAATGAAACCTAACCTAACCTAACCTAGCCTGAATTTAGCAAAGCCTAACATATGGTTGTGTTAAGTTTAGATTCAGCTGTTTCGTATCTCTGAAAAAAAATATAATAAAGATCAATAATTTAGTGATCGTCTTCCCGGTGTTATTTTTCTAAGGCTGGTAATTAGTTCCTCCTGGAGTAACGTAAACCTCTAACGAGTCACGATATCTGCGCTTCCTGAGTCCTACCTGAGTCCTACCTGAGTCCTGCCTGAGTCCTGCCTGAGTCCTACATGAGTCCTACCTGAGTCCTACCTGAGTACTACCTGAGTCCTACCTGCACCCAATGCTTCCACCAGCCGCTGATTATTACGACAAATTAGTGAGGTGAGGCGGTGAGGGTGTAGCAAGGCCAGTGTCTTCATAACAACACAAGGACGAGCCGATTAAAACGACAAGGCTGAGTGGGTAACAGCGTCGAGTCGAGCGATTAAGATCACCAGCGTGAACATTAGAGAAGGCCAGGACGAGCGATTGAGAGCGCCAGAGCGAGCAATCAATTGACACTGGAGTCCGAGCCCCCCCTCCCCCCCCCTCCATCCCCCACCACCACTAATAAAACACTGCCAAAGCGAGCAATCAGCTATGCCAGGACGAGCATTGTGTGGCTGGCGATCTCCTCTAACATTTAATGGAACCAAAACTACGCCAGGCGAACGTTCACAACACCTCTGCCAGTAGTGGTATTCACTCTTGTCAATGCAGGAACACAAATCAGCTTCTATTTTACGAGAACCGGAATTATTACTTGTTAGAACTACCAGAAGAGTTTGTAAATAGAAGGCAGTTAAAGGTGCTTGTGAATAGTATGTGTCTGCTATTTAACCTTTGACCTATTTGACCTCACGGAACATTGACCCCTAATATGACCACTTGTGACCTGACCTGTAAGCTTGTGTACAGCTATAGAATGAAAGATTGACCTAATATGACCTACTTCCTGGGTCTTGTAGCTAGAACACCCTCACTTCACCCCACTTACTAACGGATACCCTGACCCTGACCTCTGACCACACACACGACACTGCTGCCCTGACCCTCACTACCCTCACCAACCCACACACAAAACCCCTGACTGACGGTTCCTGAGAAAGTAACCGGCAATATATGAGAAAGTGACTGGCAGTAATTGGGAAAGTCAATGAATCTATGTGGGAAAGTGACCGACACGCTAGCTGAGTAAAACCGAGACCTTTCCAGGATGTATGTCATATAACCTTGCAATATATGGAACTTTCTCGAGTGCTTTCTATTAAAATTGCCTTGTCATGATTTTTGTTGCAAGTCGTTGTATAATCCGTGTCGCATAATTTTGCAACGAATGTAGTTTTCTCCAGTCCTTCCCTGTAAACATTTTATTTTGTTATGATTCATATTGCAAGATGTTGAAAGAGAGTATATAAATCTTTGTATTATAATATGACATTAATATTGCATGGTGTTGCATTGCATGAACTATGTTATATCCTGTTTTGTGGATAATGTATGCGACGTATGTGTTGCAAGACGCCGTATAATCTTTGTATCATAAAGCCTTTGTATTGCAATATGTTGCACTGCATGATCTCTGCACTCTCCTTTTTTAGCAAATAATCTAAATCTTGTATCATTCGTGTTGCAAAGGCGTCTCAAACCACAGTCACAACCACGCTGCATGGACGGGGAAGCACGCGTTTGCATGTTGCAGGCGGATCATTGCATCACCCCTGAAGGACAAGCATATTGCACGCCGGAACACGCAGCAGGTTGCGAGTGTCCTCATACAACACCCACCTCACCTTCACCTCCTGCACCTTCTGCCCCAGGCGCCACGCTATTGGTTCTGCGGGAACGTCTTAGTGGCGTGAGGTTGAGAGGTGCTGAGAGGGGGGGTGAGGGTGGTTTGGAAGGGGAAAAGGTGGTTAGGGGGGGGAGGGGGAGGGGTAAAAGGGGGGTGGTGGTAGTGATGGTGGTGGTGGAAGTGGTTATGGTGGTGTTGGTGACAATGGTGGTGGTGGTGGTGACGATGGTGGTGGTGTTGGTGACAATGGTAGTCGTGGTGGTAGTGATGGTGGTGGTGTTGGCGACAATGGTAATGGTGGTGGTAGTGATGGTGTTGATGGAGGTGGTGGTGGTAGTAGTGGTGGTGGTGGTGACAATGGTGGTAATGGTGGTGGTAGTGATGGTGGTGTAAGATCATTAACACATAAGGTTAAGAGGTGGAGGAGTTGTAACCGCGGTGGTCTGGGTGGAGGAGGTGGAGACGCGAGTGTCAGGCAGGTGGAGGGAGGTGGAGGGGGAAGGGTAAGAAGAAGGTGAGCGAGGGAGAGGGGAAGGGAGAGAGGGAGAGAGGGAGGGAGGGAGTCAGGAAGGAAGAGAGGGAGGGAGGGAGTCAGGAAGGAAGAGAGGGAGGGAAGGTGAGAATGGTTACAAGGGTACAATTGTTCCTTAGAGAATTGTAAGTTTCCTTCTTCACACAACAAGTTACCTGTTCACCCACCTGGCCCGCGTGTCATTATTATTATTATTATTATTATTATTATTGTTATTATTATTTTGTTATTATTATTATTATTATTATTATTATTATTATTACCCATCAATGTAGCAGTTCTTCACGATAAATTACGTTCGCAAATTTAATAGCAAGGTTACTCGCGTTATACAAATAATTAAAAGAAAATACAGATACCTTATACACTAAAATTATATTAGAGAGAAAACTACTAATAACAACAAATAAAAGTAGTTGCCAAAATTATACGAAATATTAGAAAAAGTAGTAAAAAAGTAGAAATGGTAGTTTAGTCACAGAAATCACGGTAATTGATAAAGAATTAGTTCCCCCAAATCACACGAAATATTGTACTTTCAGCCCCCCAAAAAATCACACATTAACCTGATAAAATTAAATACAAAATAATCTCGTACTCACCAACACCCATGAGTCCATAGTCCCACACGCTGAGTACAGGTGCATGATCTGAAACATTAATACATTGTTACCTTGGGACAATTAATACAATGTTAATAATTGGAACACAATGGTACCTTGGAATAACATTGGTAAGGTAATTAATTAATGTGTTTATTTATTTATTATTCTTGCATATCTACCTATTTACCCATCTATCTATCTATCTATCTATCTATCTATCTATCTATACCGGTCCAGACACACCTATGACCCCCCCCCCCTCGTGTTGGCCTAATCTTCTGTGGGCTGAGGTGGTACCAATATAAACTCTCCGGCCATGGCCCACCTCCCTTGGCCACTCATCACCAGGGTGGCTCGTTAAATAGCCCCCAATTCTAATAGGTGCTAGTAGTGTAGTCTTAATAGGGACTGAGTTCTAATAGGTCCTTGGTACTAATAGATGCTAGTAGTCCTAATTGGCACTGAGTGTTAATGACCCCTTTCCTAATAGGCCCTATTTATGATAAGTTTGTAGCAGTTTAAATAGGTACTGATTATAATAGTAACTACTTTTAATTGGCCTCATTCCTAACAAGCTTCAGATTTAATAGGCTTAATTTTAATAGGCTCCAGTCCTATTTGAGTCTAACCTAACCTAACCTAACCTAACCTAACCTAAACAGACATTCACATCCTCACAGTAACTAAATAACAACAACAAAACAACAATAACAAATTAATGTAAATCACGATACTTACGATCTAAAAAAAATAACAATGACTAATAAACAAAAAACAACAACAATAATAACAATACTTATGATTAATGGTCAATATTATAACACAAATGAATTAGACAAAATAATGATGATGATGATGATAATGATGATGATAATGATAATGAAGTAAAGTGGTAAATGATAATGATGTGTCTGTCTTATACGTGAAAACAGACTCAAATATCACAAGTTATTAGTAATTATATAATATCTTTATCTAATATCAATTAATTTTATAATTTATTTAGTATATAATTGATCTTTTAAAGCTTTATTTATTAAAGGAATTCATTATTATACCAATCAAACGTAAAAAAAAGAATAAACTGAAGAATTTACGGAGAATAAATTATTAATAAATACAAGATGAATAAATTAGTTAACTTAGATTAATTAGATAATTTGAATTATATTATATTTAATCTACAACAATGTGAGTAATTAATTCTTAATCTACAAAGGATTCTAAAGTAATTAATCGTATATTTAAGAACAAAAATATTATATAAACTACTAATGACCATTCGTGTGAACCCCCGAGAATGACTCCTGGACCAGAAGCAATAATGTATCGGGTTCGGATTCACTAGTCTGAATCTGTGGGGGTTCGTGGTTCAGGAAAGAAGCCTAACACTCAAACAGAAAATGGGACGAGGTGTGTACAGAAAGTGGGAAGCCAACAGGAAGCTCCAGTCAACAGAACCGGAAGTGTTGGTAACGGCCAGGCTTTTTCTTCTACTCCCAGGACAGTCTAGAAGGTGTGATGATACGACAAATTAACTCCTAACTAAAGCTAAATTTAATTATAACTTGATATAGCTTTAGCTTGATTAACATTGTAGGTAATTAGCTCATATAAAGTTAGTATAATAATGAAATAATTAATTAAACCTATTAATCTTATCTAACAAGGCCTATAAGCGTTATTCTTCCTGAAAAAAAAACACAAATTAAATGTTAAAAGAAAATTGGTGTTATTCAACCTGGAGAAAAAAAATCCTTGTTCGTCCTGGGAAAAGATTATAGAGGTTACCTTTAATCAACGCTGAGAGTTTAAATGTATACCTGTGAGAGAGAGAGAGAGAGAGAGTAAGAGAGAGATTTCAACGCATTCGTAAGTAGTGAGGTGATCCAGTGAGTGACGTGTGTTCCCTGGTCAACTGTCTTTAGTAATTGTGAAACATTTTATGACGTCTTGACAACCAGGATACAATGATGACAACGAGGGCATTATACTTCCTCCCAATAAACACTGCTACTAGGGTCTTGTCACTACCAGGGTCTTCTTATCGCCAGGGTCTTGTCAACGCCAGGCGAATTCAACACTGAGGGGGTGACGTAGATAGAGTTTGGAGGACGATCGCTTGCGTGTGATTGTATTGGGTAATGTGTATCACTATCACACTCACACGCTCACTCACACACACACACACACACACACACGCTCACTCACACACACACACACACACTCACACACACACACACACACCGTCCTCTGACCAGTCGACCATTCAGCTTCCTCTCGTATCCCCTGACAGTATCGTAATCCTTGAGCAACATGTCCTCTTATGGAGTAGCTTCCCTCCTTCCTTCCTTCCCTCCCTCCCTCCTTCCTTCCTACCTCCCTCCCTCACCTCCTTCCTTCCTTCCTTCCCTCCTTCTTCCCTCCAACCCCCCTTCCCCTCCCCCTCCCTCCTTGACGTCAACCACCATTACCATGTAGTTCCAACGAGCTGATATACTACTCCTCCTCCTACTACTCCTCCTACTGTTGGTGGTATCAGGTGATGGCACACCTCTGTCGTCTAGTCGTCCACCACATCACACATTTATTATCATTAGGAACAATGCGAGGTTTACCGACGTGAGGGAATCAGCATACAATATAGATGGATATCTTTCTCGTATAAACAGTCCTCCTCCTGTTGTGGTGGGGGTGGTGGTGGTGGTGGTAGTGGTGGTGGTGGTGTTGGTGGTGGTAGTTTATGATGCCTAGTGGTGGTAGTGGTGGTGGTGGTGGTAGTGATGGTGGTGGTGGTGGTGGTAGTTTATGATGCCTAGTGGTAGTAGTGGTGGTGGTGGTGGTGGTAGTGGTGGTGGTGGTAGGGGGGGTGGTGGTGGTAGCTTATGATGCCTAGTGGTGGTAGTGGTGGTGGTGGTGGTGGTAGTGATGGTGGTGGTGGTAGTTTATGATGCCTAGTGGTAGTAGTGGTGGTGGTGGTGGTGGTAGTGGTGGTGGTGGTAGGGGGGGTGGTGGTGGTAGCTTATGATGCCTAGTGGTGGTAGTGGTGGTGGTGGTGGTGGTAGTGATGGTGGTAGTGATGGTGGTAGTTTATGATGCCTAGTGGTAGTAGTGGTGATGGTGATAGTGGTGGTAATAGTAGTGGAAAGTGGCTACGCTAAGTTTGACCTAGGGCTCTCTCAAGGGGTCGCCATAAGGTCATTTTTTGTAATGGAAATACTGGTTGGATTGTGGAGTGAGATTCTGTCTTGACGGAGCTCCATACAAGAGGTCATGTGATGTAGTGTTACATGACACCTGTGATGGTTATGTGTGTGAGAGAGAGAGAGAGAGAGAGAGAGAGAGAGAGAGAGAGAGAGATATACACACACACACTTAGTTATACAGTATTTGTTTTTGCGAATTTGTGTGTTTATTATTATTATTATTATTATTATTATTATTATTATTTTATTATTATTATTATTATTATTATTATTATTATTATTATTTTATTATTATTATTGACAACAAGGTTCGACAAAGACCAATATAAGAGACAGGTGTGCATAATTGGCTCTTGGCACCTGTGACTGGCAGGTGTGAAGAACGTAGCAGACAGTCGGTCATATATTACGACCCATTGACAGGTGTGGAAATAACCCGAGAGGACAAGTATGCAACAACAACAACAACAACACTATGACCCCTTATGACAAACAAACAAAACAAATAAACAACAATGGCGTCAAGTTTTCTCCCTAATGAAAGGTATTTTAAACAACATTCCTTTACTTACTTGTGGTGTAGTTATAGTGAGAGTCTTGTAGCCAGCTCATGGTAGACACGTAAGGAGGTAACACAAGGAAGACAAACTGTGAAGATCTGTACTGGTAACTGGGGATAACTAGAGAATATTTCCCCCACCTGAGTACTGAGGTAGGAAGCTGAAGACGGACATTTTTAGGACACACGTCGCGCATCGGACACCCTATGAGGAGTACTTTTTGATTTATTTAACTTATCTACGTTATTTATCGAGGTTATTAATTATTTTAGTTTATTTTCTTGTTTATTTTAATATTTTTTGGGGTTCTTGAAGTTAGTTTAGAGTATTAGTAAGGGTGTTTAACGTTGGGTGTGGTTGGTGTAGTTTGATACTTTCATTAGTTATCGTACATCAGAGGCCGTCATGTACCCTGACCCTTCTCTCGAACCTGAGTAACGTACGTGACCTCGAGCCACTTATCTCACTCATTACATAACTCTCCTGTCCTTCCTCTCATTACCTCTTCGTTAACTTACTACCCATATTATATAATAAAATATTACTATCAATAAGAATATCCTTCTACACATTTAAAAAGGGTTTTAAAGAGAGGGATACGAATACCTTAAATCAACCGAAGCCAGAGTCATAGGTAAGGATTGGGATGCGTCTTACCCACACGTAAACATCACCTGGCCCCGGGAGTCAACCAGAGGCTGAAGATCACCACTGGAATTATTCTTCTGTTTCATCTACTCTCGTTATCATCTCGCTCTTCATATATCCCTTTAACGAGAACCTAACGAGAAATATATTTAATTGATTTTTTTTCTTGTTTTGAGAAGGAATGAAGGTGTAATAGGGTAATTTTTTTTCATTCATTTTTAAAGTTTGTTGACTTGTGTGACGAGAATACGTTAGTAGCTGTTAAATACTCGTTACCTCCCGCTTGTCACGATTCCCTGATAATTCCCTGACCTCTACACTACCCCCCCCCTACCCCCACCCCAACCTCTACCACCCCTTAAAGTCTTATCCAGTTGGGGGTAAGGGAGGGGTAACAGGTCGTGGCACCCCCTACTTAGTAAAGGTCAGGAGGAAGAGGAAGGAAGGGAAAGGGTCATGGAATCCCTTAGAATCCCTTACTCAAAAATAGGTCCCTAAAACTCCCCCTTGATAGGTCAAAATCATGATGGTCATGTGTGTGTGTGTAACAGTGAAATGTTGGATAAAATTATTATCAATTTTATCATCAATTATTCCTATTTACCTTTATTCAAGTATTAACTCCCCACACTGACCCTCATAGGTCGTCCTCCAAAAATAGGCTTCCCGTACAGTTATCCCCTTATCAGTGTGTGTCTGTCTGTCTGTCTGTCTGTAATTCGGTATCTGTCAGCTTAACCTACAGCTATCACCTTCGACCCCAACCATCAGTCAGTGTCTGTCGGGATACGCCTTTTCTTATCTCTCTCTCTCTCTCTCTCTCTCTCTCTCTCTCTCTCTCTCTCTCTCTCTCTCTCTCTCTCTCGATAGTTTTTTGTTTCTCTATTTTATTATTATTATCATTATATATTCCTCCCAGATACTCTTCCGTAGATGAATGGTGAAGTAAATAGTGAGAAAGATGAATAGTTAGGTAGAAGGATAGAGAGCTAGATGGATAGATAGTGAGAAAGATAGACAGTAAGATATTTCTCAACATTCCTCCATGGATGAGTTCAACGTCTTGATTATTTCATGAGGTATGCAAGTTACCTGGCCGAGGGAGGTAATATACAGGTAAGTCTACCTGACGAGCGCTCCTACCTAGACATTCCTCTCCCATGACCCCCACACACGAGGGTAATAATAAGCCCCCAGCCATCCCCCATCCCCCACTCCATCCCCCACCACACCCCCTCCATCCCCCATCACCCCCCCCCCCCTTGCATTTTCATCTCCCTCTTTCTCTAATTATTTTTCTTAGTTTTCAATTAACTTGTTTTTATCGCTCTATATATGTATGTATGTCTGATTTTATGTGTGTGTATGTATGTAAGTATGTATGTATGTATGTACTATTATTAATGGTAATAGTAATAGCTTTTTCATTATTATCATTATTATCATTATTATCATTATTATCATTATTATCATTATTATCATTATTATCATTATTTCTATCATTATTATCAAGTTATTAGGTCATGTTTATCACAATTTCTCTCTGTTTACACTCACCTCTGATTCGTTTATTGTTGTTTGGTCTGTAAGGTAACGTCTTATGTGTGTGTGTGTGTGTGTGTCCAGTACTCATACCTGTGTCTACCTGTGTGTGTGTGTGTGTGTGTGTGTGTCCAGTACTCATACCTGTGTCTACCTGTGTGTGTGTGTGTGTGTGTGTGTGTGTGTGTGTGTGTGTGTGTGTGTGTGTGTGTGTCCAGTACCCATACCTGTGTCTACCTGTGTGTGTGTGTGTGTGTGTGTGCGTGTGTGTCCAGTACTCATACCTGTGTCTACCTGTGTGTGTGTGTGTGTGTGTGTGTGTGTCCAGTACTCATACCTGTGTCTACCTGTGTGTGTGTGTGTGTGTGTGTGTGTGTGTGTGTGTGTGTGTGTGTGTGTGGAATTCAATCCTTATTAAAAATCATCAGTGTTTTTCTTCCTACTTCCACTCCTTACCCCTCCCGTCCCTCCCACCACCCCCCACCCCACCCCTCCCTCTCCCCTCCCTCTCATCCCTCTCACCCCACCCTCACCCCCCCCCCTTTGTCTAACATGGCCTTTTCATGTTTAATGCAGTACTACCTGAGTTAATTAACAGGTAATACTAGACACCTTGACCATCAACACCTTCCTATCCTCATAGCCACTGAAGACAACAAACTTTCCTTAATAAACAAGATAATAACAAGAAGAGGAGAGGGAGAGGAGAGGAGAGGAGAGGAGAGGAGAGGAGAGGAGAAGAGAGGGAGAGGAGAGGAGAAGATGTGCCAAGTTAGTCTTCTCACGCGACCTTCTGGAGATACTGTTGAGTCGTGAGAGAATGTGTGAGAGAGAGAGAGAGAGAGATAGAGAGAGAGAGAGAGAGAGAGAGAGAGAGAGAGAGAGAGAGAGAGAGAGAGAGAGAGAGAGAGAGAGGTAAAAAATAAATTGGGATAAGGAAGGAAGGAGATAAGAGTGAGGGGAGATGAGAAGGGAGAGAAAGAGAAGGAGGATGTCTGAAAGGGAGCGAGAAAGAAGAGGAAAGAGGGATAGAAAAAGTAACAGGAAAGAGGAAAAATAAGAAGAGATAACGGATGATAAGGGGAGAAGGGAAGGAAAGGCAAAGACAAGAGACAGAAGAAGAAGAGCTGGGAGAAAGAAGAAAATAGAATTAATGAAGGAAAATGAATAGCTTGTCAAGATGATTAATTATTAATATAAAATAAACTGAGAAGGAAACTGATAAAGAAAAGAGAGAGAGAGAGAGAGAGAGAGAGAGAGAGAGAGAGAGAGAGAGAGAGAGAGAGAGAGAACGAGAGAGAGAGAGAGAAAGACACATAGACAGACAGAGAGAACCCAAACAAGCTCGCCCAGGTGATTAATTACTGACACAGGTATGAGTGAGGTGTGTGAGGTGGGGAAGGAGGAGAAGGAGGAAGGGAGAGCATTCATCACCTAGAGGTACTCCTTCCACCCTGTCAATTGCCACGTATGTTTGGATTACAAAGTCTAGCCGCAACTTGATGGGTCGGTTTGGCCTCTGATGATCCCAGGGGTGTGTGTGTGTGTGTGTGTGGTGATGGCATGTTGGCTTACGTACTCATCCTCATTATAGGAAGTCTAAGGTTCGATTCCGACTTGAAGAATATAATTTTTTCTCCTTTTATGTTGATTATTGTTATTACTCTTCCCTATATCCTCCTTGGCCTCCTCCTCCTCCTTCTCCTCTTTTTCCTCTTCCTCCTCCTCTTCTTCCTCTTCGTTTTTTCCACCTCCTCTTGTTTCTTCTCGTCCACTTCCTCTTTCTCCTCCTGCTTGTACCCTCCCTCGCCCCCCTCTTCCTCCTTCTACTCCTCCTCCTCTTCCTCCTCCTCCTCCTCCTCCTCCTTCTACTCCTCCTCCTCCTCCTCCTCCTCCTCCTCCTCCTCCTCCTCCTCCTCCTCCTCCTCCTCCTCCTCCTCCAGCATACATCACAGGAGGTGACTAAACCCTCAAGTTGGCACCCACACAAGCGGCCGATACTGACTGTAAACTTTTCTCCTGTCAATTTACAAATCACAATGAGGAGAAGGGAGAGGAGGAGGAGGAGAAGGGAGAGGAGGAGGAGGAAGAGGAGGAGGAGGAGGAGGAGGAGGAGGAGGGGGGAAGGAGTCATAACAGAACCAGGAAAAGAGGAAATAATAAAAAAAAGAGAAGAAGAGAAGGAGTAAAACAAAACCAGGAAGAATAAGGAAGAGAAGGAGAAGAAGAAGAAAGAGAAGAGAAAGAGGAAGAGAAGTAAGGGAAGAGAAAAAGAAGAAACATTCACTACTAGATAAGACATAATCACGACTAAGAGAATAAACTTCATTTTTTTTCTCTTCTTTTTGACGATTTAATGACTGAGTCGCCGTAATGTTTCAAAAAATTATTCAAAATATATAAAATAAAGTCACTTAGCATTTATGTCTTACTGAAGGTGAATATGTATGTATGTATGTATGTATGTATGTATGTATGTATGTATGCATGTATGTATGTTAAATGATGTCGAGTTTTAATAATTAGATAAAATTTACCAAAATATTGTCTGTATTTTTTGTATTTTATTGTAAAGAAACACCAAAAGTATATAAATTACATAAAACTACATAAAACTACATTAACTTATATTAAAACCACAATATCCCTCTTAATAAAACACTAACTAAACCAAAACCACAATAATTCCCACTAAACCAACAGGTAAATACCACTCTGTCTATGTAAACAAAACGATAACTATGAGATCCACGAGACGACAGCGAGGAGGAGGAGGAGGGGGAGGAGATGGTGATGATGAACGATAATTTCCCTGATGATGGAAGGACACACACACACACACACACACACACACACACACAGGAAATACGTTTTGAGGTAAGGTGTGAAAGTGAAGAAAACCGAAATTCAAGAAATAAGGAGAAATGACAAGAATAAATTGGAAAAATAACTGTGTGTATGTGGGGGGGGTGTGTGTGGGGGGGTGTGTGTGTGGGGGGTGTGTGGGGGGGTGTGTGTGTGTGGGGGGGGTGTGTGTGGGGGGGTGTGTGTGGGGGGTGTGTGGGGGGTGTGTGTGTGGGGGGTGTGTGTGTGTGGGGGTGTGTGTGTAGGGGGTGTGTGTGGGGTGTGTATGTGGGGGTGTGTGTGTGTGTGTGGGGGGTGTGTGGGGGGGTGTGTGGGGGGGTGTGTGTAGGGGGTGTGTGTGGGGTGTGTATGTGGGGGTGTGTGTGTGGGGAGTGTGTGTGTGTGGGGGGCAATAGTTACATCAGTGTAATAATGCACAGTCAATGACATATGCAAATGAAGGGCATAAATAAACAGTTAATGCCGGGACCTTACCTGAGGGCACACCTGTTGGATGACGTAGCTGTCTGCTGGGGTCGGGAACCTGTCTGCTGAGATAAGAAGAAGGCTTACCTGGGTTGTCTGCTGAGGTCAAGAGCCTCTCCTCAGCCCCCCCCCCCCCCTTACCCCCTCCTTCCCTCCCCCTAAAATCCCCCTTTAAAGTTTGGTGTTATTGCATCTTTTAAGGGGTTTAAGGGGTAAGGGTTTGAGCACAGTAAATAAAGTCATATAGAAAATGTAAATTAAGAGCTGATTTTAAGGGGAACTGACATAAACCACGAAGGAAAATTAAAAACTCGAGAAAAATGAAGAAAATGAGTAATTTCACTGTCCACTAAACTCCAGGGAGGGATTCAAATAAGATATTAAACCAAGGTAGAATTCCAGCTATCCCACACAGTACATAAACAAGAAATAAACCAAAAATTAAACCAAATATACCCATAGATAATTCCATAACACCAAAATCAGCCAAAATAATTAAAAAAAAATTTCTTGATAACCAATTAATAAAACAAACTATAAAACAATAAAAACAACATAAAACTTAAAACAAAATATCAAAGGAAGAGACAGTTACTTGTGTCCAGTTAGCCAGTCAGTTTATCAGTCACTATTAAAGATACAGACAGTCATTTATAACTGGTAGGAGGATAAACAACAACAACAACAACAACAACAACGACATCATAAACAACAACAACAACAAAAACAAACAAAATTCACAAGTTACCCCCCCCCCCACCCCCCCCTCCCTCACCCCATCATAGCGTGGGAAAGTGAACAGGTAACCCAAAGTCATTATAAATTATTCCCCAGGTAAGATTGACTTATATCGACAGGTGTTCATCCCTGCAGCCACTAAACCTGAGAGTGATGATAAGTATTAATATAAAACAACCCATCGTAGTTTATACTGAAGGAGTAGTTAGTTAAATAATGCAAGGAAGGTGGAGGTATATTCTTGACGTGCAGACTCTCTCTCTCTCTCTCTCTCTCTCTCTCTCTCTCTCTCTCTCATCTGTCTGTCTGCTTGTCTGCCTATCTATTGGTTTGTCCCTCCCTCCCTCACTCCCTCCCTCCCTCACTTACTCCCTCACTCACTCCCTCACTCCCTCCCTCACTCCCTCCCTCCCTCCCCTGGCATGAAGATAGAGTCACACCACAACTCTCCCCTCACTGACAAACTGGCGGCAATAAATAATGGCACTACACCTTTACCACAGCACAATATCAATTACCAATGACAACCTCACCTGTCAGCCACCCACCTCACCTGTACGCTGACGGAGTAGACTGCTGACGGGAGGTATTTCTCACGCAGGAGGAGCAGGAAGAGGAGGGCGAGGAGGGCGAGGAGGACGAGGAGGACGAGGAGGGCGAGGAGGACGAGGAGGAGGAGGAAGACGAGGAGCAAGAGGAGGAGGAGGAGGAGGAGGAAGACGAGGGCGAGGAGGAGGAGGAGGAAAGTAAGAGGAGGAGTAGGAGGAAGAGGAGAGGAAGAGTAGGAGGGGGAGGAAGAAGGAAGAAACAAGTAAAATGAAGGAGAAATGAAGGAGGAAAAAAGGAGGAAGAGTAATACACACACACACACACACACACACACGCACCTCAACAGAGACACGCGTCATAATGTGAAAGGATTTATTACCGTTTGTTACTCAAGGGGCGTGACGGAGGTTTAGCTGGTGGCGTCACCCCTAATGAGGAGGCCCTGGGGGTGGGGGGGGGGGGGGCTCTTGCTTGAGGTGTTGTACTTGAGGGTTAAGAACAGTAACAACAACAACAACAACAACAACAATAACGATACTACTACTACTACTACTACTACTAATAATAATAATAATAATGATGTAATCTTGACCATGTTAAACACTTCACACACACACACTAAGTTATAAACAAGGTTATTATTTAATGCTATACCTCCTAAGTCAGATTAACCTCCAGATAAAGTAAATAAAATTAATCATTACCTGAAGAGACGATTCCTGCATACCTGGCCAAAATCTCACCTGCTAATGAGTTAATTCAGCGGCTCGAATCTTGGATAAATGATAAAAGTCATTGCGTTAAAATTTATTCAGATAAAACTAATAGATAATAGGAGGAATGAACTATCTAGCTATTTGATATTTACCTGTCTTGATTTACCTACACTAATTAGGGGAAAGTTGGGTTTTATGAACAGGTAAGTAGATACAAGGTGCAGGTACGAGTGACCTCATTAACACAATACACACAGTTTAATTCCGTGTTCACCTACCCTAACCTACCTTAACTTAACGTATTGTGAACTAACTTAACCCGGCATAACCTGACGTAGTAGTAGTAGTATTAGTATTAGTAGTAGTATTAGTAGTAGTAGTAGTAGTGGTATTATTATTATTATTATTATTATTCCGTAATATTACCTAAGTCACCCCTACACCTACACTCCTCAACAGAAAACGACGGCTGAACACCTCGGCCGCCCAGGTAAACAAACTACCAAACTACCGAAACTGCTTGTTACTCTCAACCTTATTTCTGATTGGTGCGCTGCGTTCCATCATCTCCCACCCCCTCTCCTGTCACTTGCTGCCGGCCATATCGTCATCAGTGTTGACAGAACTGTTCAAGGAGACTAATCGTTGTGTCTTGTGAGTGATTTTTGTTTTCGTTTTTGTCGTGACGGTGAAATAGAAAAGCTCGGAGGTGACTGCTTACCTGTTTGAAGGTATTACTGACTAATTAACCTGTAGTGAATAATGATTAGTGAAGTGTGTCTAGAAAATAAATGATGTAACAGTTTAGTGAAAGAAAAGTGAGTAACAAGTGTTGAAAAGTGCATCAAAGTCTGTGACACCTGTTCTGTGACACCTGTTCTGTGACACCACCTGCTCTGTAACACCACCTGCTCTGTGACACCTGTTCTGTGACACCTGCTCCGTAAAAGAGGTAAGATAAGTGTCAGTGTACTGTATATACTAGCAGAGGTTCGGGAGGGAGAGAGAGAGAGGAGCCAGCTTCACCTCTTAACCCTATATGGCTCCTGTTGTTTATATTCACCTTTAGGGATAATTACTCTTCAAAGATAAGACAGAAATTATTGTGTAAGAATAATTCTGTCGAGGAGAGGAAGGGGGTGGGGAGGGGTTGAGGGGGGGTGGGGTGAGGGAGGGGCGGGGAAGTGTTTAGGCAATTGACTACCTGCGTGAAGACTTTTTGTGGTGCCTTTCATCTTTGTGACTAATTACAGGTGAGATGGTGATTGATTTATGGTTTAAAATGAAGTAGTGACGATGAGGTGATATTTTTTTTAAAGGTTAGGTTTGGTTTGGTTAGGTTAGGTTAGTAGTAGATTACATCACATTTTTATTAAGTTAACGCTTGAATACCAAAACAAAAGCATATCCCTACCTCTTCCCTCCTTCCCCCCTCCCCCTCCCCCCTCCCCCCCTCCCCCCTCTCTTCATGGGAGCCAATTAAACGCACCATGAATCATCAGCCACTACCAAGATGTAACAGTTTAACCTGAAGGAATAAATTCCTTACTATTGCTCGCTATTGTTTCCTATTGCTTGCTATTATTAACTCGTCTATTGCTTGCTATTGTTTGCTATTATTTACTCTAGTCATTCATGTACTAGTCATAATTATATATGAAGTGTTGGACAAGCGGATCTATCAGGCTTCGTGAGATAGATAGATCGATAGATAGATAGATAAATAGATGGGTGAACGGATGGATGAGTGGATGTTATTGCTGCATTAAATCAAACTAAAAAAAAATACAATACATTCGCTCCTAGAGACAGACAACAATGCGAACAGGTATTAATGAAAGGTAATTTGGTTATCGTAACAAATCAACGTTTGGTATATACTGTAATTACGATGTGCAGGCGATAATCAATTGACGAAGCACCGTAGATGGAGGGGAGGGGGAGGTAATGAACCGGTGTTAATGATAGGTTTTTAGGTCATTAACGAGTAATTAGCGGGTTTTTTTATACCGTATTAATTTTGTTATTTATGACTTAGTTGGAGAGAGAGAGAGAGAGAGAGAGCTCACTGAGGCACACCTGTTTGACCTGCCAATTGGTCTCTCGGCGGCCACCTGTCCTCACCTGGTATGTGTCGCTGTCCAGGTGGTGGTTGTAAATCTGTCTGTCTCTCTCTCTCTCTCTCTGTCTCTCTTAATCTATCTCCTTTACATGCCTCCTCACTTCACACCTTGACTAACACCACCAATATTTCCACTTAACATCACTTACGAACACCATCTCCACTTAACACCACACGTAACGCAGAATCTACCATTTACTTACGACACCATCCCTTCCCTCCACCACCCCCTTCCCTTCACCACCCCCTTCCCTTCTTCCTTCCCTCACCTAACCTAACCTCACCTAACCTAACCTCCTACCTGTCCCACCCATCTCTATGCAGGTCGGCTCTTCTTCTTGCAAACCAATCACTCCTCAAGGAACTCACGCGATGTTTTGCTCAGATGGCAGCTCCGTGGGTTGAGTTAGAATGAACTACTTCCGAGAACATTTATATCTGAACTCACTGACACAGAACCCAGATGTGCTGTTACGTCTCACAGGGCCATTTGTAAATCTTGTACATGGCCACCGAGAGGTCGTCTGGGGGCCATGTGCGTGCTGTGATACTCAATATGTGCTAGTGTGTGTGTGTGTGTGTGTTGGGGGTTGTGTGTGTGTGTGTGTGTGTGTGTGTGTGTCCAGATGCTAAACAAATTTAATATTAAGTAACTCATAACTAATTTGCTAACTCCTAATCACATTAATAATCAGATAATTACCAATCGCTTTACCTAATTAACTAATATAAAAAAATAATGCCAGTCTGGATTAGTCTTTTGTAAATAATCCAAAATATTATAATTAATATAATTCTTAGTGTTGTCATAATGGCGATGATAATTTATTTTTACAATTATAATTATTTTTTGAAGACGGTGATTAATATTGATCTTGAAACGATAATAATTTGTTGATTTTGAAACGACTTGATTTTTTTTACCAAGTTCTATTTACTCACTCGTTTATTTCTATCATATAAAACGTATCTATTTAACTTTTTTATTTATTTTTTCAACAAAGACAAACTTTTTCTTGATAGATTTAATTATTCGTAGTTTTTTTCTCGATGTTTTATTTATCTACATAAATTAACGCTACTTCATATATTAGTCGATGTTTCTTATATACCGACTTATTTAATTATTCTCAACACATGCAGAGTGTTTCCTGCTTCACTTATCTAGTTATTTATTCTTGTATTGGTCTATTAATTTGTTGAGAGAGAGAGAGAGGGGGAGAGAGAGGGAGGGAGAGGGAGGGAGGGAGAGAGAGAGGGAGAGAGAGGGAGGGAGGGAGGGAGGGTGGGTGTTGCTTGCAGTGAGGCAGTGGTTCAAGATGGCGTGTTTCTCCCCTGTTCATTTTTCTTCCCGCCAACTTACTGTAGACATTCCTATCACCATTACCACGTCTCATACATCTTCCTAAAGCACATAACTACCTGGGATTATCATCTAAATAACTCCTTCAAATTGAATTCATTTATCAAATAATTAATGGATAGGCGCCAGGGCCAGCGGGAACTCCTTGCATGGTACACAGTGCAGAACAAAAGACTAACGCCGTCCGAGATGTGAGGTGCATATTTGGCGACGCGCAAATAGAATATGGATGACACACGCTGTGCGTCACTGCGCGTCATTAGCTGAGCTCCCCTCTCTCTCTCTCTCTCTCTCTCTCTCTCTCTCTCAGAATACCGCCGGTCGTTGTAAATCAATCGATAGAAGGAAATTAATCATGTTTAGTCTTCAGTAAATTTTGTTAATGAGTTTATTGTAATTTTCATTTGTTTAAGACCATGCGTCACTGTACATCGCCATGCGTCACTGTGAGTTACAATGCGTCACTGTGAGTTACAATGCGTCACTGTGAGTTACTCAAAATAACTTAACGTAACACAATCCAATATAAACCTGACCTAACCTAACCTAAGCTTCGAGATCGAGGATGACCGGCCCTAGGGTCTCCATGGCGTGAATTTGTTGAAGGTGTAGAAGCTGTCGCCAACACAACAACCACACCCTAAATTAACGAGTTGCATGACCCAGTGTCAAGGAATAGTCCGAGAAGACCGGACAACTCGCCAACTGCACTGGCTAACCATTACCCTGCAATACGATCCACAGATCGATTAACATCCAGGTTCCCAATTACTGCTGGGTAGACAGAGGCAAATGGCGTAAAGAAACTTGCCCATAGTTTCACCCTGCCCGGGGACCGAACCCGGGTCCACTCGCTTGCAAGGCGAGTATGCTGACCATTACACCACAGGTCGCTAACCTAACCTAACCCACTTGACCAACACCGTAATTCTTAACCCAGAGGTAGACAGTAGAAGACGTCGTTCCTGTGTTATTTAGATCTACACCCGTCTGAATTATTGGCATTTATGTCTGTTTGGTATTCCTCTCCTGCTGTAGGTTAGATGTTATCACCATTTAAGTCCCAATACTCCCTGACGGCGCCCGTGAAGGAGGAGGAGGAGAGGACCTATTTTAATACTCAAAGAGGGCGATGTCAGTACTCGAATCTGGTCATGGTTCACGTCACTCTCTGCTTCTTCTCCTTCCTCCTCCTCTTCCCCCCTTCCCTCCTCCTCCTCTTCCACCTCTAGTTCTCTTCCTCCTACCCCTTCTGCTGCTTCTCTATCCCTTTCCTCCTCTTCCTTCTTCTTCCCCTTACCCTCCCCTTTCTGCTGCTCCTATTTCCACTTCCTCCACCTCTCTCCCCCTTTCCCCTTCCTGCCCCCCTTCTCCTACTCCTCCTCCTCTTCCTCTTCTTCCTCTCTCTCATCTTTCCGTTCCTCTTCCTCCTCCTCCATCTCGTCCACCTGTGCCACCCCAAGTTTATCATCTTTCTTATTCCCTTTGCACACCTGAGCTCTATCATCTGACGACGTCATATAACGAGG
Organism: Homarus gammarus; assembly: GCA_958450375.1. Lineage (NCBI taxonomy): Eukaryota > Metazoa > Arthropoda > Malacostraca > Decapoda > Nephropidae > Homarus > Homarus gammarus. The sequence goes on from CAUDMG010003340.1 coordinate 954,482, forward strand.
GTGAGGAGCATTACAAGTGTATGACCCACACCCCCGGCAGGAAGGTCTTCGAGAGAGAGAGAGAGAGAGAGAGAGAGATTCCACCCAGGTAACCAGATAGCTTTTTAGTTTCTCACCGACAGCGATGAAAGCAAAGACTTTATTAACATATTTATCATAGCTGTGGTGACGCACGCTAATGATCTCGTTCCCCTCAGCTATCTGGTCAGAGGTTGGCAAGCAGTCACAGATAACACTCCTCGCCACAACTACCAACAGGATTTTTATTTGTAGTAGAGACGATAATAGGTGAGGGAGGATAACATGAATGATCAGGGAGAAGGAGACGATAACAGGTGGGAGAGATAACACGAATGATTAGACAGAGAGCGAGAGAGAGAGAGAGAGACAGAGAGAGACAGAGAGAGAGGATAAACACGGGTCTTGAAGCAGAGTTCCACAAGTCTTCTCTAACATTATCTACGTCAACATACTAATGCTCCAAATGTCTGAGTGAAATTAATTATTGAACATTCGTATATTGAGGTACCGGCCACTCCTCCCTGTCTGGTTAGGTTAGGTTAGATTGTGGTTATGGTTAGCTTAAATTAGGGTCAAGTTAAGATGTAAACAGACCACACTAACGTTATCAAACTATCAATAAAATCCCTTAATTATTTCTTACCTTGAAATATATCGATATAACTAAACATAATATAAAGATAAATATATTCTTGGTTTCTTATATTCCACCAACTTCCATTTTACCTTCTGCAGTATCATCTTATCTCCTGAGTATCGTGAGTGACTCAACACCGAGGTCTGGCTGAGTCGTGAGCTGACTATTGGCAGAAACATTTAGGTAATCAAGGGCTAACAGGATCAAATTCTCTTATCGACGAAAGTTAAAGGAATTGGAATCTCTTTTTTTTGGGGGGGGGAGGTGGGTGGGGGGGTTGAGAGGTCACGAGAGGTCAGTTGTCTTAGGTCATTTGGAGGTTTAAGTAGTTAGGTTTAGGTCATTACGAGGTTTAAGTAGTTAGGTTTAGGTCATTTAGAGGTTTAAGTTGTTGTGTTTTGGTCATTTAGTAGTTTAGACTGGTCAGATCCTTAGGTCATCAGAGGCTAAGCATGTCAGGCTGTTTAGGTCAACAGACGTTAACAAGGGTTCGATATCCAGGTCTCGTTGTCGTAATATAAATGATATCAGATCCTCTTGTCATCAAGGACTGAAGGAATCCAACAGCTTTTGTCATCAGTAAGAGGAATCAGATCTTGTCAACGAAGGCAATTAGGAATCAAATTCTCTTGTCGTCCAATGATAAAGATGTCAGATCTGTTTGTCCCCAGAGGCTGAGATGATCAAACTTTCTTATTGCTCAAGGTTTATGGTGATCAAATTCTCTTGTCACCAAAGTCGAAGGGAATCAAACTCTCTCTCTCTCTCTCTCTCTCTCTCTCTCTCTCTCTCTCTCTCTCTCTCTCTCTCTCTGCAACAAAGGCTAAGGGCATCAGACCTTCCTGTCACCAGCGGCTCTGTTGGTACCGTAAACCCCAAAGGAGGCTGAGTGTGTGTGTGTGTGTGTGGCTCTCTCCTCTACCCCCCCCCCCCCTCACACACACGCACACTAGGTAGAGGAGGGGAGGGGGAGTCAGCTGGCTTGTTGTTGTGAGGCGGAATTAATGATAACAAGACTTAGATTGAGTTAACGCGACCCGGAGATATGTCGAGGGCAAAACTACCAGTTAACGTATTCTTGTTAACGACCTGGAATGCTTTTCATCTCTCTCTCTCTCTCTCTCTCTCTCTCTCTCTCTCTCTCTCTCTCTCCTCTCTCCCTTACTCATTTAGGGAAGCAGAGATGCAAAGTGACTCCCATAATACAGGTGTGTTCTCTTGGTAATTAGTGTTGAACAAGGCCCATGCAGGTATCATACTACCTCCCCTCACCTGATCTGTTTCCTCTAAGAGCCTTCTGTATCTCTCGTGTCACACTAAATGTACCTCACTACTTTTTGTTTACCTGGGCTAATCATCAACACACGTCAAGGTATAATACTAACAGGTTATTTGTACTAATCTATGGTATCATGAGAGAGAAGTGTGTGTGTGTGTGTGTGTGTTTGTCTATCTTATGCTTGACCAATTAGTGTCAGTGAAGGTAGTGGGTTCTGATCACACACACACACACACAACTCACTCCTAATAAGCGATAAAGATTGACATGACCACTAAATTTACATATGCCAAATTGTATTCTCATGAGGTCATATGCCAGGTGTGTCAAGCAAAAGGTCAAGCTCTTGCATATTTACCTGTATGTTAATTAGTACTAGTGAACACCTGAGAATATACAAGTTCTCTCTCTCTCTCTTCAAGGTGTGTCAAGTTGTATCACGTCATTTTATTTTTAAGGCAAGGGGCAGGTTAGGTTAGTTTGTTCCTTTTTCGTACTTTTTTGTATTTTGTTTGTCCTTTTTTTATTTGTTTGTCCTTTTTTTATTTGTTTGTCCTTTTTCTTCTTTTTTTCGTCTTTTTCAATAGTTAAAGATTCACCCTACCATCTCCTTTCTCTGGGCAGGTGTGTGTGTGTGTGTGAGTGTGTGTGTGTGTGAGTGTGTGAGTGTGTGTGTGTGTGTGTGTGTGTGTGTGTGTGTAAAGAGAAAGTTATTCTCTTTTGTCTCTAACCTGAATACTGATGGATAATTGTGGTCCACGAGAGACAGAGAGACAGACAGAATGACAAACCGACTCACAGACAGAGAGAGAGAATAAAGAACACAACTAATAGGTAGAGAGAGAGAGAGACAGACAGAGAGAGAAAGAGACAGAGAGAGAGACAGAGAGAGAGAGATCGTCAAGTATTTACACCTCGCCATCTTCCTCATTCCTCGCCTCTTGCTTCACCTGTCTTCTTCTTTATCCTCCTCCACTTCCTCTTCCTCTCCTTCTCGGGTTCCTCCTCCTCCTCCTCCTTTCCCTCTTTCTTCTTCAGTTCTCCAAGCATCTTCTCATCTCCCTATCCCATTCCTTTCTCTGCCTGTTAATCTTCCTCTCCGAACCCCTCCTCTTCCAATCTCTTATTCCTCCTCCCCCCTCCTCTTCTCCCTCACCCATCCCCTTCTCTCCCCTTCCCCCTCCCTCACCCATCCCCTTCTCTCCCCTTCCCTCTCCCTCACCCAACCCCTTCTCTCCCCTTCACCCCGTATATCGTCATGCAGATCTCGTGTCGCTAATGATGGCCGGGCAGGTGAGTTTTATCCCCCTGTTATGTTCCCAAGCTACCTGGGAGCGAAGGCACTGAGGTGATGCTTAGGACCAGGTGATTATTAGCCACCTTAGCTTGTTTCACCTGATGATTGAAGACTGTAATGCTAACCTAACCTAACCTAACCTTGTACACTTTCAAATAGATTAATTCCAGTCTGGTTTAGCCTCCAGGGGACTAATTCCCCCCTCCCCCCTCCCCCCGTGATTACCAGTTCCAACTTATATATTATGAGTGTCAGGTATCCAAGGGCTTCCGATTAGCCCTCTTTAGGCCGCCTGGCACGGAGTAGTTCCATACTAGACCGACGTGTACAGGGGGTGGCAATTTGCTCGTCGTATCGTTCAGCTAAATTGTGTGTAACTATGCCCCCTCTTCCGCCCCCCCTCCCCCCCCTCCCGTACCCGCCCTCGCATCTGCTCTCTACATCCGCCCCTACCCGCCCCTATCCGCCCCCTACCCGCGCCTACCCGCCCCTACCCGCCCCCTACCCACGCCCTCACCTGCTCCCCAGTCGACTCAGGTTATGGTGAGGGCTGAGGTAAGGTGTAACCAGGTCTTTATTCTTCTTCTTCCTCTTCTTTATCCTCTTCCTCTTCACACACACACACACACGCACACACACACACACACACACCACCACCACCAGCGTGAGAATGACAGCATTACAGATAAGAGCGGAGATAAGAGCCACAGGTGACACGCCTAAAGCATATCAAGGAGGCCATTCATTACCTGTTTGAGTCACGAGTCCACAGGTGACAATACAGACATTACGTAGCGGTCACACGCACGTAGGAGTACACACGCACACAGAGGAGCACACATGCACACACAGGAACACACACGCACATAACAGGAGTACATACGCACATAAAGGAGTACACACGCACGCACAGGAACACACACGCAGATACAGGAGTACATACGCACATAAAGGAGTACACACGCACACAGGAGTAGACACGCACGCACAGGAGCACACAAGCACACGAGATACCGCTTTCAAATGCAGATAAACAAGCACTCATACACAAGATACCTCAAATAAACGCACATATAAACGTATATGTACTCATATATACGACCATGCACACACACATAAGTATAAATCAATACACATAAGTATACACAAACACACATTCGCACAATCAGACACAAATTCACACACACGCAATACAGCATCAGCACACACACACACACACACACACACTCATACACACACACACACCATCCTGAAGAAACAGGAGGGAAGAAGGAGGGAGAAGAAGGAGGAATGAAGGAGGAGGAGAGAAGAAGAAGAAAAAAGAGGAAGAAGACTCCAACACCAGGCTAGAATTATCACACACAGTCACACACAAACATACAAACACACATACAAACAAATACCACAACACAGCTCTAGGGAAGGGAGGGAGAGAGGGAGGGTGAGAGGGCGGGTGAGAGGGCGGGAGGGAGGTAGAAGGCGCAGCAGGGAGGGTCCTCAGGGGGGGTGGCTAGGGTGTGGGTGGGGGAGGGACACTCTGGGGGTGTTTAGGTCATGACCCCAGAGAATAAATGAATGGTAATGTCTTCGACGCTGAGCCAGAGTTGGGGACAGAGAGAGCTGCCTGGTGGAAGAGGAGGAGGAGGAGATGGAAGAGGGGGAGGAGGAGGAGGAGGCAAAGAGGATATGGGGATAAATAGCGAGAAAATATTATGAAAGAGATAAATATACAAAAGGAAAAACGACTATAAGAAAGAACAGAGGATTAAGGGAGAAAGAAAGAAAGGAAAAGAGAGGTGATGCAAGGAAGGAACAACACACAAAGATGGAGACAAGAAGTAAGATAGAAGGAAGTAAGAAGATATAAGACGAAGAAGAAGGAGATTAAACAGAGCAGAGGTGAGAGATGGTCAAGGAAGATGAGAATTATAATGAGACACACGAGAGGAAGGGGAGACGTAGGGAGGGAGAGAGAGAAGGAGGGGTGAAGGATGAGATAAATAGGAAAAAGAGTGATGATTGAAGGAGGAAGGATAAAAGGAAAGGATTAGGGAGTCCAGTCCTTATCTAGGTTCCAGTCCTAACACTCTCTCTACCCCACCACACGTAATGGGTTTCAGTCCTAATGGGTCCCAATCTTAATGACTAGATAGGATGGGGAATTATGAATGGGGCTAATTAAGACCTCTGAGCCTTTAAGACTGGGGCCCATTATAGCTGGAACCCATTAAGGCTGGGGCCCATTATAGCTGGAACCCATTGAGGCTGGGGCCCATTATAGCTGGAACCCATTAAGGCTGGGGCCCATTATAGCTGGAACCCATTATAACTGGAACCTATTATATCTGGAACCCATTATAACTGGAACCCATTATGATTGGAGCCTCTATTCACCTGGCGGCCAATTATGACTGGAGCCCTATTAGGAAAGGGGGGGGTAGAAGAAGTGGACCATCTGATAAATGAAGAGAGAGAGAGAGGGAGAGAGAGAGGTGTGACGAATGAAAATATGGTAATGTCTTTACCTTTTGACCTAGAACACGTGCGAGGTCATGACAGGTAGAGAGGGAGGGAAGAGAAAGAGTGAGGAATAAAGGGAAGGATGGTGGGAGGGAGAAGTGGATGAAGGGATGAAACAAGAGAAGAAGGGAAGAGAGGGGGGAGGGAGAAGAGGGGAACCGAGGGAGGGCGGGAAAGAGGGGGGGGGGGGAGGAAGGGTTATAGGAAGGATGGAAGGGGGTGAAGACTCGGATGGAAGAGGAAGGAAGAGTAGGTAGAGAAGAGGGAGGAGGAGGAGGAGGGAAAAGAAGACGTCTCTCCCAACAAGACCCAGACGATAAAAACAAAATGTTGGGTGATGTTGGAAGTGAAGGAGGCGGTGACGTGTGTGATGGAATGCTTGGTGTAAACATTGAAGGAGTGAATAAGTGTGTGTGTCCAGGAGAGTGTGTACAACAGTGAGAGAGTGTGCTAGTGTAAGTGTACAGGAGTGTTTGAGTGTACTGGAGTGCGTAAGTGTACAGGAGTGGGTGAGTGTACAGGAGTGGGTGAGTGTACTGGAGTGAGTGTGTGCTATCAGCGTCTGGGGGCGTAACTTGTGTTGATATTTTGACCTGAAATATATCCTCCTTCACTCGTAAATGTAATTGAAATGTTTAACAGTTTAAAAGAGACATCGTGGCTTTTATTGCCAGGTTAATTAAGTCATTCTGAGGTGAAAAAACAACACGAAATGGAGCTATGTTCTGTAAGTCCCATACAGCCTTGTTTCAACGGCAGGTAGAAGTGAATACAGGGATCATTAACCTTTATATCTACCTGTACAGAGAACACACACACACACACACATTACACACACACACACACACACACACACACACATTACACACACACACACACACACACACACATTACACACACACACACACACACACACACACACACACACATTACACACACACACACACAAACACATTACACACACACACACACACACACACATTACACACACACATTACACACACACACACACACATTACACACACACACACACACATTACACACACACATTACACACACACACACATTACACACACACACACACATTACACACACACACACATTACACACACACACACATTGCACACACACACACACACACACACACATTCATTACACACACACACACACACACGCACACACATTACACACACACACACACACACACATTACACACACACACACACTACACATAGACACACACACACACACACATTCATTACACACACACACACACACACACACACACACACACACACACACACACACACACACACACACACACACACAATGTATATTTTCACCCTTCGGGCTGCAGAACTTTTTCAATAAACCGTTAATTATTATTATTATATTATTATTACACACCGCCGAGGAGTTCCCTGTTTACCTCGACAAGAGAGAAAATTCTTCTGTACTCGACTAAGAAGTATTTGTATATTTCCCTCTACCTCACAACCCCAGAGAGAGAGAGAGAGAGAGAGGACCTGTTTGTCCTTCCTGGTGTGGTGTGTACGGGTGTTGGGGCTGAAGAAGTCTCTTTTTGTGTCGGGCGGCGCCGAGTACAAATTACCCAGGTAGGTCTTGACAGTATGTCTTAATGAGTATTTTCTGTGACTCCGGGTACATCACCTGGCGACGGGCGGTGTTCTTTAAGCCTTTATATTCCCTTCGTCTGAGTCCATGGTCCATGAACAGCCACAAACGTAAATGGCTTTCCAGTTTCACGTGTGTACATTCTCCTTCTTTCATTCTCAAAGGTTTTACGTATTTGTACATGCATTCCTATCTCTTATGCACAATAAAGGACCAATACAAAATTAGATGAATTAGTGACTATTATTAGTAAGAGCGAAATTAATTTGGGTCAGGTGAGTAGAGAGGTTTAATTAGTCAGAAAATACAGGTGTTAAGAATAATTAATGATAAGGCCATTGTTATTATCGACATTAATGAGGTGAAATATATCGTTTTTATTAATAGTTTTTACTGATTAATGACAAAACGGAAAGTGAAATTTAGGTGTCAGTGTAAAAGAGATACTGAATCTGCCCATTACCTATTCCCCAACAGCACCTGCAGTAGCACAGTGTAAATACCAAGAGAGAGAGAGAGAGAGAGAGAGAGAGGTGATGTCACATTCTCCTCATCTTCAAGTTGAATGCCTGGTACACTTCCCCCTCGTCACCTAAACATTCCAACACAGTGACTTGTACCTTTAACACAACAGGTTTAATATCTCTCTTAGCTCTATCTATTGTAGCCGATGATGACGATGATGATGATGATGATGTGATAATTGTCTTGTGCCTTTGAAAATATTTTGGAGATAAAAGAAATAAACATATTAATTACTTATAGTCTTATCTTACTGTCCAAACATTCATTCATGGCAAAACATCCCCTATATCCTTAACACAGTAACACCACATATGTTAGGTTAGGTTATGTTAGGTTAGGTTAGGTTATATTGAATTTAGAACAGGTAGTGATGGCAACCCAGGGATGTGAAGAGTTTATTGGGGGAGTCTACCGGGGGAGTTTATTGGGGGAGTCTACCGGGGGGAGTCTACCGGGGGAGTTTACTGGGGGAGCATATTGAAGGAACATAGTTAGGGAGTGTATTGAGGGGGGTGCGGGCTCTTACCTGTTGCATATTAATAAGGTGAAGCAAAACCATCCAGGTATTCAATGTCTCGTGTGTGTGTGTGTGTGTGTGTGTGTCCGGGAGCTTTCGGTAGTAAAATGAAGAAAAAAAATCGCGGATATTATATTTTCAGCCTCGGCTTAACTTAACAGACGGGAGGTATTATGTTAATTTTTTTCACTTTGTCATCATCGACTTCTTCTTCTTCTTCTTCTTCTATCATTCTCCACGTCTTTTTCCCTTCTTTCATCATCCTACACCATTTCCATTATCCTCCACGCCTCTTCCTTCCTTCATTATCCCAGTGTCCTAAACCATCATCATCATCATTCTTCTTCACTTGTCCTTTATCCTTTATATTCTCTTCCTTCTTCTTAACTTCATTTTCCTCCTCCCTTCTCCTCCTCCATCTTCATCCTTACGTGTCTTTTCCATCATCATCTTTTATGCTTCCGTCACTGTACGTCTTCACTTGTGCCTTTGTTCTCTCTCTCTCTCTCTCTCTCTCTCTCTCTCTCTCTCTCTCTCTCTCTCTCTCTCTCTCTCTCTCTCTCAGGTCTAGCAACATCTGGGCACGAGTAGAGGGAATGACCAGCACAACAGAGACCCGTTACTTTTGGTCTCGTGGTGGGAGGCGTGGGTGGCATTGGGAGGCGTGGGGTAGTGGGGAGGCGTGGGGGTAATGGGGAGGCGTGGAAATAGTGGGGAATAGTGGGGGCGTGGTGGAAAGGAGATGTACTTAAACAAGGCAAAGGTCACTGTGGGAGGCGTGGGGAGGAGGCGTGGAAAAGGAAGACTTACGTACAAACATTCATGTATACACTTGTGTTAAACCTCTCATGCACTTATGTATGCTTATGAGCCCCGAGTTGCATTTATATAAACACAAACACTATCTAACACACGTAACACACACACACACACACACTACCGACAAGAGAGGGTGAACTGACCTGACCTCACGGCTTATCAACTCCTGTATCAAACCTGTCTCTACTAATCTAACTCTCCTCTTCACCTCAGCTAGACATTCATCTCTCCTACATTACATAAACATCTCCCCTTCTCCCCCTTGTCTGAATGTCTATCTGCGCATGTCTCTTTGAATCATGGCTACGGTTCATATTTACGTCATTCAGGTCTATGTCTGCCAGGGTCTGATTGACTCGTGGGGTGGATAGGATAGGATTGTCTGAGCTATCAAATGCAGACTTTACCTGACTTGCTGAAGGACGTCTCTCTCTCTCTCTCTCTCTCCCCCCCTTCAGTTCCCCCCTTTTCATCATCATCATCATCAGTTAGTCTCCTCTCTCCAGCATTTGTTGGCAGAGGCATCCCACAGCAATCAGGTTTTCCTATGTTGAGTATATGCACATCTGTTACATTCCTCTTGCAACAATAACACACACACACACACACACACACACACACACACACACTTTTATATATCCTCCATGACGGTGTTGTGTGTGTGTGTGTGTGTGTGTGTGTGTGTGTGTCATTCCCAACACCTGGATTCACCTTATCCTGAACACTATTATAGATCTGAGTTTATTCTTAACACAAACCGTCTAAGTAATTGTCTGATGTATGTTAAGTTTATCGTCCCATTTACTATTACTTTTCTCTACTTATATTCATTATTTCCTAAAAGTGTGAAGTAAAAAAGGTATTGTGAGTGTGGTTTGCCATTATGGGTCTTTCTTACCTAGTATTAATTATCACCTGAAGAGTTAATTAAACGTGAGAAATTTTGGCTTGAATTCTTTCTTTTTTGAGATATCGAACCACTCACCTACCCACCCATCCACCCACCTACCTACCCAACCCACCCACCCCCCACCTACCTTACCCACCCACCCACCCCCCACCTACCTTACCCACCCACCCACCCCCCACCTACCTTACCCACCCACCCACCCACCCACCCACCTACCTACCCACCCACCCACCTTCCTTCCTACCTACCTACCTACCCACCCACCCACCTACCCACCCACCTACCTACCTACCCACCTACCTACCTAACCTACCTACCTACCTATCCCCCCCCCACCCACCCACCCATCAGTATCAGACATTAATGAGAAGTATTTATCGTGCAGCAAGCGGCTACCTTCCTGGCTTTGTCTCGTGTGTCTGCTAGTGTTTATTGGTCTATTGTTTATATTATTAAAGTTCGTCTCTGTTTTAGATATCTCTTTTATTTGGGGCTATTATTATTCTTATTTCTAGCTATTGTGTTTGTTTTTGTTTTTTCTTGCTATTGTTTTTGTTTTTCTGGTTCTTATTTTTGTTCTTGTTGATTATTTGTTGTTGTTTTATGTCTTTACTTTTGTTTTCTTTGTGTATTTTGATTATTTTTTTTGTTTTATTTCGTTTTTTTTATTTTATTGAGGCTGTTCATTACTCTTATTATTTTTTTTTGCCTTTTTTTTAATTGTGGTTATTTTCTTATTATTTTCTTTTATTATTTTGGTTGTGAGGTTTCTTAGGGTTGTCAAAAATCTCTCTCTCTCTCTCTCTCTCTCTCTCTCTCTCTCTCTCTCTCTCTCTCTCTCTCTCTCTCTCTTCATCTGTGTGAGGCTTCCAACAGTTAGAAAAGAAAGAAGCCTTGAATGAAGCCTTGACACCTTTTTTATTAATTAATTTCCTTCTCTGAGATCATAACAGTTACCTGTATCCCGTTAACCCTCTCTTTTGCAGGTAAGTAGACAGGTGGGGGGTGAGTGGAGGGGTGGGGGGAGAGGGGTGAGGAAGAGGAGTGAGAGAGTGGAGTGGGGGGGGGTGGGAGAAGGAGTGAGGGGAGAGGGTGGATGGGGTTTCTGATGATCTCTCTCTCTCTCTCTCTCTCTCTCTCTCTCTCTCTCTCTCTCTCTCTCTCTCTCTCTCCACATGTTGTTTATATACATTTACCTGTAGGTGTTGACCTTCTTCACCCCCCCCCCCTTCGTACATCACACACCTGAACCTGACCTCACCTCCAACACCTGTCTGGAGGGGGAAGAAGGATTAGGAGGGAGAGAAGGAGAAGTAGGAGGGAGGGAGATAAGAAGGAGAGAGAGAGAAGGGGAGGGGGAGGTATAAATTGCAAATATATTACCAGCCTTCACACATTAGATACCAGAACCTAACCTAACCTAACCTCCAACACCTGGTCAGGAGGAGGAGGAGAAGGAAGGAGGAGTAGAAGAAGAAGAAGGAGGAGGAGGAGAAGGAGGAAGGGGAATAGAAGAAGGAAAGAAGAAGAAGGAGGAGGAGGAGGAGGAAAAGGAGGAAGGGGAATAGAAGAAGGAAAGAAGAAGAAGAAGAAGAAGAGAGAAGAAGAAGAAGAAGAAGAAGAAGAATGAAATTATATCCTGAATATATATATATGTGACGGTTTACATCACCTCTCGACTTCTTTACGAGCTATTAATTATCTTTGTAAAATAATAAAAGAAGCATTGTGCATAATGTTACTATAATATAACACACGATAATAGTGATCATTCCCTCTCTTACCATCACTGATAAGGTGTGTCATCTTTAGAGGTTCTGTTATCTTGTTATATTATGGGTTATATATAATGATAACGTCACATTGAGTTATATAAGAAAGTGGTTATATTGACAACTTGTATTAATGGTGTATAATGGTCATATTTCTTACTAGTGTGGATCTGTTTATGATTATATTGATTTAACATAGATTTAGTGGTATAATATATGTAAGTTATATTTATGCTAATAATATAACACCTAAGAGGGATTACAATATTATACTGTGATATTATTTATATATTTTGACTTGCGTATCTTTGACTTGCGTATCTTTGACTTGCGTATCTTTGACTTGCGTATCTTTGACTTGCGTATCTTTGATTTGCGTATCTTTGGACTTTGCGTTATCTTAAATTAAAATCTCTTCCCCATTTAAGTAAAAAATTATCTCTCACAATTGTCATGTCATTGTGCTTATGTTACGCATCGGAAAATATCTATTGATGAAGTGTAGGAAATTATTGATGAAATTTTAGTATATTATTTTCCTTTTTTTTTAAGGGAATAAACTATTTTGTATGTTGATTTTGTGAAGGTGAAGAGTTGATTGTCCTTTAGTGAGAGAGAGAGAGAGAGAGAGAGAGAGAGAGAGAGAGAGAGAGAGAGAGAGACCCTTCACCTCCTGCTGTGGTCTTGATAACCATCGAGTGTTTGTCAAAATGAATTGATTTTATTGTTCGTCTTTATTCACCCGCGTCTCTGATAACACCGAGGCCGCTACCCCCTGACTCCTTCACCCCTCCGCCACCTGGGAATTCCCTCCCACATTCCCTCTCTCATTCCCTGCCTTCCTTCTACCCTTCCCTCCCTTCTTCCTTCCTTCCCTCTTTCCTTCTATACCTCCATCCCTTCCTTCTCTTCTCCATTCCTTCCTTCCTTCCCTCCTTCCTTCCAACCCTCATTCCTTCCTTCATTCTCTCCCTCCCTCCATTTTTTCTACCTCTTCCACCCCTCCCTCTGTCATTCCTTCCAAAGTCCTTCCCTCCTTTCTACCCCCGTCCACTCTACATACTGTCCGCCTTTCTACACCCCTCCTTCCCTCCCTCCTTCCCTCCCTCCCTCCCTCCCTCCCTCCCTCCCTCCCTCCCTCCTTCCCTCCACCTGCTGCAGTCGCGAGCCCTTCACAAACCTCCAACTCGGCCATTTCTCCCTTGAAACAATGGTGTCGTATTTCTTGTTGCAAATAACTGCATTAATTAGTTCCCTCTGTCATCTTTCTGTTGATCCCACCCTGCCCTTCTGCTCCTTCTCTGCTATTAGTAAGCGGGAAGCTTTTCTCAGCCTTTCTCAGCTTTTCTCAGCTTAGTTTATGCTCTTAAGCTTTTTATCAGAATTTCTCTATTCTCTTCTCTCAGTTTATGTTGTTCTTATCATATTCTTTTGGTTTGTGTATTGCCTGTCACTCTTTACACACCTGTTGGGGGGTTGCTTCCACACCTGTTGATTAGAGTCCCTGGAACACCTGTGTGAACCTCTACAATGAGGCACCTTTTGTGTTATATTTCAGGTGTGTGTGTGTGTTCTGTCTTTCCTGATGTAATTATAGTAATATTACTTAATTAAATAATCTTAGTTGTAATAATTTCCTTGTTTTCTCAGGTAAGATTATCCAGCAACACCTTTACATTATTGGACACCTGAGCTGCCTTTTGTACCTGTGGCCACTGTATCCTGTAAGTACTGTAAATACTCTTGTAATAACCTACCACTTCCTTGTACCCTTGATCACCGTATCCTGTACTGTACTAATATTTTACTCTAATAACCTAACCTAACCTAACCTAACCTGACCTAATCTGACCTGACCTCACCTGACCTAACCTGACCTGACCTAACCTACCCACACCCACTGTACCTACGAGCACTGTATCTCGTCCCTCTTGTTCATACCCACTGCTGTAATAACTTAACTACCCCCTTAAGAGTCTAACTAGCACAAGGGGGAGGGGTTAGGGGAGGGGGAAGGGGGTTAGGGGTGATATAAATAGAGACATGAACATCGTGTTCTTTTCCTAGTTATGTGAAGAACAACATTTACCTGGTCACTTGTGTAGTTAAGATCAAGGCAGCCCGACACCTTCACTACAGGTATACAACACTGGCGTCTCCCTGTGCAGGTAAGACTCACCTTTTCATATGGTAATCTAATGACGATTTACCTGTTTATGATTGGGAAATAATGTAGACGTTTAATCAGAAGAAGAATAAAGCAAAGAGGAGCCGACCCTTTTATAAAAAAATATTCGGTGAGAGAAGTTCCAAGTGAAAGGAATTATATATGTGAAAATAAATAAATAGAAATGAGAATACAGATGTGATGAGCAGGTGAGTAAGTTTGTTTCTTTACAGGTGCGTAAATTTATTTCTGGACAGGTATGATGCGTGTGGACAGTGTTGGCTTCAGGTCTCTTCTATGCACTGAGGATGATGGCTGAGCTAGGTGTGTGTGTGTGTGTGTGTGTGTGTGTGTGTGGCAGAATCAGTGTAGGACTTAAGAATTTGTATTATATATCCAATGTACTCAAGGGGTTTTTCATCGTACTCAAGGGGTCAAGTCACTATATTCAAAGAGTTAAAATATCTTAATCAATGGACTCATTTATAAGATCCTAAATTAGACGCATTAGGAAGGACTCTTGAGACATAAATAGTAGCAGGAGAAGGAGGAGGAGGAGGGGGAGAAGAAGGAGGAGGAAAGGGAAGAGAGGAGGAAGAATGGAGGGAGAGAGGGAGAGGGGGAGATGTAGAGCAAAGGAAGGTGTGGTCCTGTGCCCAAGAGAGGGGGGGGGGGGGGGAGAGAGGGAAAGAGGAAAGGAGGGTGAGAGGGAGGGAGAGTGAGAGCAGGAACCAGAGGAGTAGGTGTAATATTGTATTAAATTGTCAGTATTAATGTTAACAGTAAAGGGAGGCTATAACTTGCTCAGGTCTCTCCCTCCCTCTCCCTCCCTCTCTCCCTCCCTCCTTCGTTCCCTGACCCAGCGTTTTACAGTTCGACAAACAGAAGGTACGGACATTACTTATCGTGTTTGGGTGTGTGTGTATGTGTGTGTGTTTTGAGATACAGAAGTTATACAATTAAGAGTGAATAGAAGCGAAGCCGTACAGGTCAGTGTTTACAGAGAAAGTGTAGCCAAGTCGTTTGGGTAGAGATAAGATTTTGAATTTTTTTTTTATCGTGTCTCCGTCCGCCATGAGCTGTTAACTTGACCTGGGTGAGCGTCTACCAGGGCACATTAAATAGAGAGAGAGAAAGAGAGAGAGGTTAGTGATTAAAAAACGCATAGTTATTCACGTTTATATCTTCGTTGACTCTATCGTTAGCTAGATCACTTCGTTAATGGAGATGAAACGAGTAGTTATTCCACGAAGTTAAATTGACTCTCTCGTTAACAAGATCACTTAATGGAGATGAAATAGACAGTTGAGAGACCATTTCCCTATTTAACCCGTCGTTTAAGTCAACCTCATTCGTTTCTATTTATAATCTTACCTGAGGGCCACTGTATCTTACCTGCTGCCTCGCTTGATTACTGCAGGTATGGAAGTGTTGCCATGGGGGTGGGGCTGTTTTTGTTTTGTTTTTGATTAAGATTAAGATTTTTAGTGTTTTTTTTATATTGTGTTTGAATTTGTGTTTTTTGTATAGAATTTTTTTAGGTAAGAGTTTTAGGATTTTTTTTCCATTTTGCGATGGAAATTGTGAGTTTTTTACGGAAATTTAAAGCTGTTTCTCTGTTTTAATAATATATCGAATGTTTTTTTTTTAATTATTGTTTTCCTTGTTTTGTGATTGAATATAGTTCATTAGATGGAAGTTTCATATCTAACGAACCCTTGATATAACGGACTATCACTATATAATCCGTTACATGGAAGTTTGACATCTAACGAACCCTCGATATAGCGGATTTTTATCTCCATATAGTCCGTTAATTAGAGGTTTCACTGTATCGTATAAGGAAGAGGGGGGGGGGGGGCAAAGGTGAGAGGATGAATCATTGCTGTGGACGGAAATGTTTCAGAAATTCGCTATACGTTAGAACATTCTGTGTGTTCAGTAGGTTAGTTTAGGTTAGGTTAGGTTTCTCATAGGCTAGGTTAGGTTAGGTTCCGGGTGTGGGATCTAGCGAGTCCATAGGTGACATCCCAACACCTTTAGTATACTAGAGAATAAAAGCCAAAGTAGTATAACAAATATACCTTTTATATACCAAGAATATGTCCTAAAGAATACCAAGAATATATCCCCAGATTAACACCGAGATCGTCCTTTATCCTAGGAAAAAAAAGAAGAATAATACCTGTTATATCTATACAAAACCGGCAGAAAATCCCCCCAAGAGACGCCGTCCACCCTGGGAGAAAAAAGAAGGCTTATCCCTTCAATAAACACGGAGAATTATTATCCCCCTTGAAAGAGAGAGAGAGAGAGAGAGAGAGAGAGAGAGAGAGAGAGAGAGAGAGAGAGAGAGAGATTATAAAAAAAAATGTAAGAAAACGAGAAACGCAAGAGAGAGAAAAATAAGATAAACCGGTAAACAGGAGAGATAGAGAAGGAAGAGGAGGAGGAGGTGATAACGGGGTGAGGGTTAGAGGGAATGAGAGAGAGAGAGAGAGAGAGAGAGAGAGGGGTACGGAGGAGAGAGAGACGACAGGTGGGCGCAGGTGAGTCACCAGTCCGGAAGATCTACCTGGCGAAGGGTGGCGGAGAGAGGCAGAGGTCAGAGGTCACGGTCAGGAGGTTACTAGAGGCGCGGGGTTGCTGCTGGGGAGGAGAGGGGAGGGGAGGGGGGAGGGTAAGGGGAAGTGGGTAGGAAAGGGTGTTACATGTAATGGTTTTTTTAAGGGAGGTGGATGATGATGTGGAGGGGGGGTTAGTGGATATAATTGTGGTAGTATAATTGTGGTGGATATTATTGTGGTTGGTATAATTGTGGTGTTGTGGAAGTAGTGTTGGTGGCGTAATAGAGCTTGTGGCAGTAATTGTGGTAGGGATAGTGGTAGTAGTAGTAATTGTGGTGGCTTTGTGTAGGAATGATGGTGGTAGTAATTATTGATGGATTTATGGTGATAATGAGGATGATGGCTGTAGTTGTGATGGTGTTGGTTATGGTGGTGGTGGTGGTGACAGTAATTGTGACGAAGCAGAGATAATTGACATTAATAATGACATTAGGACAGAGACACAATAATAATAACAATAAAATAATAATAATAATATTAATAATGATGATGATGATGATGATGATAATAATAATCACAAAATATGACAACAATGACTCAAAAATCACCATAAATATCAATCACATTTCTATACTGAATTATACATGAGCAAACATTATTAATTTTACATATTTATTAATCTTAAGGTCACACACACACACACACACACACACACACACACACACCTTAAGATCGTGTGTGCCAATCCCTCTTGAGATCACTAAGGGCCACTGGGGGTGAGTGTAAGGTCAAGGGGTCACGGCACCTCTGTTGACATGACGTAAAAGCTTCCCCCAAGGATGTGATGTGTGTGTGTGTGTGTGTGTGTGTGTGTGTGTGTGTGTGTGTGTGTGTTCCTCTCTCACAGCAACACAAAATATTTCGGCAGGTATCTTAGAGGGATTTCCCACACAGGTGATGAAGGGGTAGACAGCGACGCCACACCTTGGGTCACTTACCTGTGTTAATGTCCTTCTTGGCATCAGTTTACCTTGACAAAGTGTCTGGTCGTGCGTTAGTCGGAGGTGTCAGAAACACTTTGACTCTGTGTGTGTGTGTGTGTGTGTGTGTGTGTGTGTGCGTGAAATACCATTAATGCGTATACACATCTGTCTGTCTTTCTGTCTATCGTTTGTGTCTGTCTCTATGTCTGTCTGTCTGTCTCTCCCTCCCTCATCTCTCACCACAACAAGCACACGTCTACACACCTGAGACACACTCACCACCTGCCACTATTAGGAAATACCAGTCAAGGTGAGAGGAATATGTCCCAGCGTCGTCACTATGTTTCCCAACCCTCCTCAGGACTCTGGTGACTGATGAGATTCTGAGAGATTCTGAGAGCTAATATTTACTAAGTTAGATTAAATAACACTGTTAATTTTAGTACTTACGTTAAATACATCAAATGGGTAAAATGTTTAAATATTTTTTTTCTGGTTTTGTACACAGTTGAGTATTTAGGGAACCCAATCTTCATAACTCACACAAATTAGTCATTTTCTCAAGAACGTTTCGACATTCTTGGCTGAGAGGAAAAATACCTTGAGGTTAGTCTGTCGGTGTGTTATTCCATATGCAAATGAGTCAGTTTCCATAAGAACGAAGGAAATATTTTAATTGTCTAGTTACGAGGAACAATAATGCGGAATATTACCGAATTATTTAGAGACAATTTTTTTTACTGTATAATTAACAGGTGTATAATATTACCTGTGTTAGTTTTGGAAGCTCGTATCATCACTACAGTTTTCATATTTCCTGACCTCACTAATTAAAGTTTTTCCTGAGGAGGGATTCTGTTTTTTTTTTTTCAAGTGCTGGTTAAGATAATCAGTAACAGGTGTGAGATATTTGGCGAGATGTAAATGGGGAAGGACAGTGGTAGTGGGGTGTAGGTGGGGGTGTTAGAGTGGTGGTGGGGTGAAGTAGTGGGGTGTTAGAGTGGTGGTGGGGTGAAGTAGTGGGGTGTAGGTGGGGGTGTTAGAGTGGTGGTGGGGTGAAGTAGTGGGGTGTAGGTGGGGGTGCTAGAGTGGTGGTGGGGTAAAGTAGTGGGGTGTAGGTGGGGGTGTTAGAGTGGTGGTGGGGTGTAGGTAGGGGTGTTAGAGTGGTGGTGGGGTGAAGTAGTGGGGTGTAGGTGGGGGTGTTAGAGTGGTGGTGGGGTGAAGTAGTGGGGTGTAGGTGGGGGTGTTAGAGTGGTGGTGGGGTGAAGTAGTGGGGTGTAGGTGGGGGTGCTAGAGTGGTGGTGGGGTAAAGTAGTGGGGTGTAGGTGGGGGTGTTAGAGTGGTGGTGGGGTGTAGGTGGAGGGGTGTTAGAGTGGTGGTGGGGGGTTGAAGTAGTGGGGTGTAGGTGGGGGTGTTAGAGTGGTGGTGGGGTGAAGTAGTGGGGTGTAGGTGGGGGTGTTAGAGTGGTGGTGGGGTGAAGTAGTGGGGTGTAGGTGGGGGTGCTAGAGTGGTGGTGGGGTGAAGTAGTGAGGTGTAGGTGTGAGTGTTAGAGTGGTGGTGGGGGTATCACGTACTCTGTGGGGCTGGATTGGATGGTTGGGTAGGTTGAGACGGTGGGGGAGGGGAGGAGGAAAGAGGTGAGGGGACAGGTGAGAGGAACCCCACCTGTTGATGCTCCTGAGCTCAAGAATGTCGACTTTCATCATCTTTCCTCAGCACCACCACCCCCCACTGCCCTTACTAACCCCACTACCCTCACCACCCCTACTACCCCTCCATCACCCCTCCGCCACCACCCCCACCAACACCCCTCCGCCATCCTTCACGTCTCAGCTCGTGTACCTCGACAGAATACGAATCCACCCAAATCGAAATTTTTGTCTACTCAAACCTTTACTATTTTTCATTTATCTATTTTAATCCAACACAACTATTCTAGGTATTATCATCATCATCATCATCCATCATCATCATCATCATTATTATTTTCATCATCATCATCATCATCACGTCATTGAGCTTACCTAAGTATATACCTGAAATAACATCCTTAATCTTCTCAAGCTGCTACACTCCTCGTTTTATAGGTTAGGTTAAGTTAGGTTAGGTTACATTATTTTAGGTTAGGCTAGGATTCTATGGTTACATCCACAGGTAAAACAATATATTAGTATACCTGGGAATGACTGTGTATGTGGGGGGGGAGGGGGGGTGTCCTGGTGTACCGGGAGGACAGGTGATCACAGGTAATTTATAAACAGGTAGTGTCTCACAAGGCCATATATCCTAAGGGTGTGTGTGTGTGTGTGTGTGTGTGTGTGTGTGTGTGTGTTGGGGGTCATGTAAGGCGGGTCAGAGGCCTGGAGGTGAGGGGCAAGGGCAGGCTCGACCTCTGGCCTCTGACGCTGGGGAGGTGGAGGGCAAAGAGGGGGAGAGAAAAGAGGAGGTAGTAGTAGTGGTAGTGGTGTTGGTAATGGATGATGGTGGTGATAGTGGTGATGGTGGTGATAGTGGTGATAGTGGTGGTGATATTGGTGATGGTGGTGATAGTGGTTATGGTGGTGATAGTGGTGATGGTGGTGGTGATGGTGGTGATAGTGGTGATGGTGGTGATAGTGGTGATAGTGGTGATAGTGGTGGTGGTGATAGTGGTGATAGTGGTGATAGTGGAAGAGGACTGGGATGGTTAACATGGTGAGGTAAGAAGGGAGAAGAGAAGGGAGATAGAGGAAAGGGAGAGAAGGACGAGATGGAGGGATTAGAGAGAAGGGAATGAGGGAGGAAATAAGAGAGAGAGAGAGAGAGAGAGAGAGAGAGAGAGAGAGAGAGAGAGAGAGAGAGAGAGAGAGAGAGAGAGAGAGGTCCTACCAATGTACCTCTAGACCTCCCTCACATCACTGTCTATCCCCCTATCTATTCACTTGGTGGCTCTATTTGTCACCTGTCCGTCTGACTGTCGGTGGAGGGAAGGAGGGAGAGGGAGAATATCCGTATAGATGTCTTGAGCGTTGAGGTTGTCATTGTCATGCAGCATGGAGCCACCTGTGTTAATGATGGCTCTCGTCCCTCACTCTCACCTCAGGTATACTGTCTGTCTCACTCACGACCCTCCCTCCCCCTCCCCCTCCCCCTCCCCCTCCCTCTAAACACCTCTACGACGACCCTTTGAACACACCTACGACCCCCTCCCTCTAAACACCTCTACGACGACCCTCTGAACACACCTATGACTCCCCTTAAATACATCCATAGTCTTCTGAACACATCCTCTCCTCCCGCTGACATGCTTATGGCCCCTCCTCAGCTCCCCCCACGACTCTATGAATACACCTTAACACCTTCTGAACACCCCACCTTTATCGCTCTTTTGAACACAACCACGTCTTCCGAACACCTTCATGACGTACGAACACCTCTTTAGGGTTTTCTGAACACACCCCACCCCTCTCGAACACCCCTGAAGGCTTTCCGAACATCCCATTCCCCATGAACACCTCCACGGCTGGGTGCGTACCTGCCAGCATTTGTCACCTCACCTGTCAGGTATGTTTGGCCTCGGGAGACGTGTTTTCTCTTGTCTGTCTGACGCACCTGTCACTCACTGTCTCTCTCTCTCTCTCTTTCGCTTTATCTCTGTCTCTTTCTCTTTGTGTCCGTTTGTTTTTACAGTTATTTTTTATATCTTTCTGATCTTCAGTGTTTTTGTCTACTGACTGTTTAATTCCACCTCTCTCTCTCTCTCTCTCTCTCTCTCTCTCTCTCTCTCTCTCTCTCTCTCTCTCTCTCTCTCTCTCTCTCTCTCTCTCTCCTCCATTGTTTTCCAGACTCGAGACATCGTACCCAGCCCTGTGAGTGGGAGGTGAGAGGTGATTGGGGCTGGTTGTACGCTTACAAGTCGAACCTTGGACCTATCACACGCCCACTGTCACACACCCGCTGTAACACACCTACTATCACACGCCCACTGCCACACGCCCACTGTCGCACGCCCACTGTCGCACACACCCATATCACTCACCAAATAACAAGACATTGGGGTCACGGCACATGTCGCACCGCTATTGCCGGGTCGTGCTAAACTCTCGCACCCCGCGCGTCTTCATGTTGCATGCAGAGCGAGACTCACACGTGGATGTCTGTCTTTTGCATGTCTGTAAAGCCATTCCGCCTCGATGTCTCTCGCACTGCATGCAAAACCTTCGTATCACTCACACGTCTCTGTGTTGCAAGCCTCTCAAGCACACCCTATTATTGCATGCGTGCAAGATTTTCACTCACGGTTGTCTATGTTGCTTGCCTGTGCTGGGGCTATTCTTCTCAGGTGTCTCTGATGTGGCTGCATACTTGCTTGCACAAATTTAGCAACATACTGTACACACACACTACTATAATGGTACAGCCTTGCAATCAGTCGTCTCTTTATTAATTGCATGTATAAAATCTCTCAATAAAATGTTTGTGTTGCTTGCTTGTAAAACTTCACTACCAAATGTGTGTGTGTGTGTGTGTGTGTGTGTGTGTGTGTGTGTGTGACAATCATGCAGATAAAGTGAGTTTAAATGTCTCCTTGTTACGTACGTGTAAAAAACAAGGTATTTGGACGTCAGTGTGATTGCATGCATTGCAGAGTTTCTTACCCAGATAACTCTTACTTTGCATGCATACTAGACTCTTCAACATACAGTAGATGCCAATGTGGTGCCTGTTGACCCAGAGACACGAGTGATTGTTCTTTATGTTATAACTAAGGGATTTAAGCACATATTATAGGCTAGTACTGAGTATAGGCCTACACCAATTAAACATTAAGAGCGATACAACTTTTTGGACTTAACTGGATTCTTGATAAACGAAAGTAGAACGAGTTTGTTTCCCGTTAGTCAAGTGAGAGAGATGATTTACTATAGTGTGTGGAGAGTCATAGCAGGTATTAGTATTGTATTAGACGCACCTCTCCCCTGCAACACAACACACCTCTCCCCTGCAACACAACACACCTCTCCCCTGCAACACAACACACCTCTCCCCTGCAACACAACACACCTCTCCCCTGCAACACAACGCACCTCTCCCCTGCAACACAACACAACATCTCTCCCCTGCAACACAACGCACCTCTCCCCTGCAACACAACACAACACCTCTTCCCTGCAACACAACACACCTCTCCCCTGCAACACAACACACCTCTCCCCTGCAACACAACACACCTCTCCCCTGCAACACAACACACCTCTCCCCTGCAACACAACACACCTCTCCCCTGCAACACAACACACCTCTCCCCTGCAACACAACACACTTCTCCCCTGCAACACAACACACCTCTCCCCTGAAACACAACACACCTCTCCCCTGCAACACAACACACCTCTCCCCTGCAACACAACACACCTCTCCCCTGCAACACAACACACCTCTCCCCTGCAACACAACACACCTCTCCCCTGCAACACAACGCACCTCTCCCCTGCAACACAACACAACATCTCTCCCCTGCAACACAACGCACCTCTCCCCTGCAACACAACACAACACCTCTCCCCTGCAACACAACACACCTCTCCCCTGCAACACAACACACCTCTCCCCTGCAACACAACACACCTCTCCCCTGCAACACAACACACCTCTCCCCTGCAACACAACACACCTCTCCCCTGCAACACAACACACCTCTCCCCTGCAACACAACACACCTCTCCCCTGAAACACAACACACCTCTCCCCTGCAACACAACACACCTCTCCCCTGCAACACAACACACCTCTCCCCTGCAACACCTCACTCACTCTCCCCTCAAGAAATAATTCATTGACTCCATATAATTTTAAAATCTCCACTATAACACCTCACTATAACACAACCCTCACTATAACATAACCCTCACTATAACACAACCCTCAGGTATGCTATTGATAATGCCTCTAATATCATTCTCACCTGTTCATTAAGCACTCAGGTGTGTGCCTGAGTTTAACACCTTATCAAGAACCCTATTGTCTCATTTCTTAGCTCATTAGCATATCTATTCAACCACTAATTCATTCTATGCATTATATACACGTAAGAATGTATGTTTATCTAGCTAAGTAAATGTATAATGGAGACAAGAGAATAATTATGATAGGAAGAAGGAGGAGGAGGAGAAGAAGGAGGAGGAAGAGGAGGAGGAGGAGGAGGAGGAGGAGAAGGAGGAGGAGAAGGAGAAGGAGAAGGAGAAGACAAGTCAAGGAAGAGAGACTTAATGCTAGAGGTCAGAGCTCGTAGGTGGAGGGTCATGGAGGAGGAGGTCAGAGGTCAGGGTGTGAAGGGGAGGTGAAGGAGGTGAGGGAGGGAGGAGGTGAGGGCGGGGTCAAACAGGGAATGGGAGGGGGGATAGGAAGGAGAGAGGGAGGGAGGGAGGGGTCAGGGTTATAGTATAAGTTAGGGGGAAGAGAAGGAGAGGGAGAGAGATGAGGAAGGAAGGAAGGATGAGAAAGAGAGAGGGGGGAGAGGGATAGGGGAAGGGAGGTAGTTAAGGGAGGTAAATGTAGGAAGGAGGGTAGAGGAAGAAAAAAGGGGGGAGGGAGATGAGAGAGGGAAGGAAGAGAGTTAATGGGGGTAAGGGAGGGAATTCAGAGATAGAAGGGAGGTATTTAAGGGAGGTAAGGGAGGAAGATAAAGGAGGTTAGGGAGGGAGGGAGTCTCTACGAACATCACATACAGCATTAAATCTTCCCTTAACAAGTGATTGACCTGGGACAAGGTCTGGACGCCCTCCTCATTTGCATAAAGACGCTCAGTGTTATTTAACTCTTATATATATTTTCATGTCCAATGTTTGTTTATGAGAAAGGTGTGTGTGTGTGTGTGTGTGTGTGTGTGTGTGTGTGTGCGTGTGTGTGTGTGTGTGTGTGTGTGTGTGTGTGTGTGTGTGTGTGTGTGTGTGTGTGTGTGTGTGTGTGTGTGTGTGTGTGTGTGTGTGTGTTGTTCTTTGGTGTTTTATCACATTATTCTTTAGATGATGAAAACAACAACAAAAACAATTACAACAACAACAACAACAACAACAACAACTACAACAACAACAACAATCTCTACAAACACTAATAACAACAATAACATCCATAGCAAAATAACCATAAGTGTACAGTACCTGAAATAACGAGAACCCATCAGGTATTTGGACAGGTAAACAACACTTAATTAACCAAGGTAATAACTGGGCTCTTTAATACTATATAATGGTGAAGGAATTTTGATCAGTGAGATATGCGAGTTTGTTTATAATTAAGATGTTAGGAATATTTTCTTGTATGTAACTTTATCTTATGGTGCTTTACTGCCTGTCTGTCTGTCTGTCTGTCTCACACCAACACGACACAATGCAACAACCTTTGACCCCCCTGTAGTTAAGTTACTCCTCTCTCTCTCTCTCTCTCTCTCTCTCTCTCTCTCTCTCTCTCTCTCTCTCTCTAATGGTGGTGCTTCAGTACGTAATAATGATGGTGTCGGTAATGCAAGTCATCTTTATTTGATCAATAAAACAACATGACCACTTTATCTCAATACGATTACCTGCATTAGTCTATTAAAGGGTCATACCTGAGTTCAAATTTGGCACGGTAGTGTGTGTGTGTGTGTGTGTGTGTGTGTGTGTGTGTTCAGGTGAATTGAAGCTGGAGCGTCTAATCATCAGGTTAATCATCGTCTTCAAAGGGTTAAATAATGCTGTTGATGGTGATAGTGATGATGATAATAATGGTAATAATGATGATAATGATGATGATAATGAGTCCAATGTACAGGTATAGACCCCATGGCCTACTTAAGTCAGGTGAGTGCAGCGCCGCCTCACCTCTCAACAGTCCACAAACTGGTCACGAAATCTGTGCTTCCTGGAGACTTTTATGACTGAGTCCAAAAAGATGGATGGACGGACGGACGGCTCTTGTTTCTCTATGACTCAAACTGGATCTACGAGTTTCTTATTTTGCGTGAGTCATTAGGTGTACTGGTGATGGTGGGATAATAGTGATGACAATGGTAATAATAGTGATGATAAGAATAATGATGATATGACTAATAGCTAGGTAATAATAATAACGATAATAACGATAATAACAATGATAATGATAACGATAATAACGATAATAACAATGATAATGATAACGATAATAACGATAATACCAATAATAATGATAACGATAATAACAATAATAATGATAACGATAATAACGATAATAACGATAATAACGACAATAACGATAATAACGACAAAAAACAATAATAGCGACAATAACGATAATAACAATAACACTAACAATAACAATAATAATTACAGTAGATACAACCAGGAGAACAAGTCAGAACACACATGGGCTAAGTTACCACCCTACCCGACGCCTCACGTAACAACAACTACAATATACAAACTCCATCATTTTCAACACTTTAATACGAGCCGTCAAGCTGTCAGGGATAACACAGGAGGTGAACATCTTCTCTGACGGCACAAGTGATACAAAACGACATACAATTCACAATTCTCTTATACGAATGTTTGTGAAGGCTACAGATTGACTGACAGCTCCTCTCTCTCTCTCTCTCTCTCTCTCTCTCTCTCTCTCTCTCTCTCTCTCTCTGTATAGGATCTTACGTCTCCTGGTCACAATATCCTTTTGTTTTCTCAGTGACAAGGGACGTTTATGAGAAGGAGTTTTTGTACTTTGTGAGGACTATTAAGTCCTTGTATGGTGAGGGCTGTTGAGTCCTTGTATGGTGAGGGCTGTTGAGTCCTTGTATGGTGAGAGCTGTTGAGTCCTTGTATGGTGAGGGCTGCTGAGTCCTTGTATGGTGAGGGCTGCTGAGTCTTTGTTTGGTGAAGGCTGTTGAGTCCTTGTATGGTGAGGGCTGTTGAGTCCTTGTATGTACAATGTGACTCATCTGTTGTGCAGGTGACGTCGTTGTGCAACTTCCCGCCGTTGTGGCTGACAGAAGCCATAAGTGTGTTCCTGTGACATTGTTCTCAAAACTAAGCAGAAGAGAATGGTGAGCTTCCTCCCTCTGTGCGTCGACTGTATTTCGTTGAGTTGTCCCTGTAGCTTCGGTACCACTGAGGCAGGTATAAGCTACATATCTCATTAAGACAGGTAAGATGCTTATAAAAGATATCCAGGTATTGGGTCTTACCTTAAATACGTCAACACACCTTCGTCAGCCGGTGTCTCCGCCGTAAAAAAAGTCCCTTCCCTCCCTTTCCTTTCATCCCTTCCTCCCTTCCTCCCTCCCTACCCCAATGCCTCCCTTCCCTCCCTCCCTCCCTCTCTTCCCCCTCCCTCCCTCCTACCACAGTCCTCCACAGTGACTTCTCCCTCACACATAATTTTCTTTTTATCGCTCCATCGTTGTGTGTACAATTAATCCTCCTCTTGAATTTACCTTTTGTTCTGGCGCTTCCTCACTCAGGTAACTAACAAGACAGATGACGCAGGTAGACCCTCATTTACCTGTCTACGGTCAGGGAGTCGAGGAGCGCCACCTTAACCCACCACCCAAGACCTTGCCAGACGATTTCGAAGTTTCGTTTTTAAGTTGTTGTGTAAATTTCTCCTCCTGACCCTTTGTCATGCGAGGTTCAAGTAATCAGTTATATTTATGCACAAGTTCGTGTGTTTCCCAGTTCTCGGGGAGGTGAGTTGGGCTCTGCTCGAGAGGTTGGCTTTGAGGAGGAGGAGGAGGAGGAGGAGGAGGAGGCTAGAGGTGGTGTTGGTGACTTGCTGGGTGTTCTGGGGGAGTCTGCCCTGGGTGGTCTGGTCGTAGAGAAGAGATGCTGCCACATGTACCAGAGAATGAATGGGGAGAGTTTGAGAACATTGTCTGTACGTGTGTTTAGTTCTTGCTGTCATAATTGGTGAGGAAGGCCATTGTTAGGATTTGAAGCGTTTACCCTAAATCCAAAATGAAGAAAGGAAGTATTTTAAGAACACGTAGAGGACCAGTATAGATACTCAGAGTGTCAACAATAATCAGCGCTTGAGGTAACAAGGGTAAGGGAGCCACTGGGTCTCGTGACTGTTTTTTCCTCGTCATGTTTGTTGTCATAAATAAAGTTGACCTCGACTCAAGCACAGGTAACCAGTCACTGTAGAGGCCAGGCGTGTGTACACCCAGCACAGAGGAAACAAGGAGAGTCGGTACTTGAAAACCTCGGCTCTCAGTCTCGCCTGTCAAAAGTGGCGTCGCCGGCCTCAAGAACTCACTACTTGACCTCGCGCAGAGGGCCACTCCTCGCCTGACCTCTGCGACCTGGCGAGGAGGCCAATCCCCCTTTCAAGACGAATACGGAGCGAAATTCTTTTTACTGCCCAGGCTGGCTAGCAGATCAAAACACAATGTATCGTTTTTATTGATCGTGACGTGTGAAGGACGACCCGTGACGACTACTTCTATGAATCGTGACGCCATTTGTAATCATATCAAAACGAGGTCATTTCATTGGTTCACTTTTACTGGGGTTCACTAGAATCATTTTTTCTTCTTCCAAACACCAAAAACAATCAAAGACAATCAGATGAGAAGAAAATGTTTTCATCAAGCAGGTGTCTTCGTGAGAGACTCCAATACATCAGTGACTTCTCTCTTGTTTATGTCCCGGAGCTTTACTCTACCTGGTGGTGGGTTTCGGTGTGTTTAGGAGAAAGACAAACAAATTTAGGGGGACGAGGCACTTACTCAACCAGACGAGTGATAGTGACGCTTTCTGTTTAGTTTGTGACCTGACCTACGACCTAACGTTTGACCCACGACCTAACACCTGAGCCACGACTTAACACCTGACCCACGACCTAACACCTGAGCCACGACTTAACACCTGAGCCACGACCTAACACCTGAGCCACGACCTAACATAAATATAATAATCTTAGTCACTTGCCTAACATTTGCCCAAGACACTTACCAAACACTTACCTTTGATACTTACCAAACACGTACCTACGACACTTCTCTAAGGAACTTACAGAATACACTTACCTAAGGCACTTACCTAAAACACTCACCTGACAAACTTGCCAAAGACGTTTACCTCAGACACTTAACTTACCTGAAGCACTTACTTGAGGCACTTACCTAAAATACCAAACACACGTACACCTGTGACACTTACTGTACCTATAACAAATATTTGAGGCACTTACCTAAGACACTTATCTGACACACTCACCTGAGACAGTTACTCCTTGAACCAGTTTACCTGAGGGTGAGAAAGGTGACAAGTCAAGGTAGACCTCCACGAACACTCACTCTTCCTCACACTTACAATATATAAACAATGCAGGTTAGGTTAGGTTAGGTTGGGTTAGGTTAAGTTTCCTTTATCTTATAGGAGAGGTAAAGATATTTGATAAGTGTTAATGATATAAACGTGATGTGAAAAAGAGAGAGAGAGAGAGAAGAAGAAGAAGAGAGAGAGAGAGAGAGAGAGAGAGAGAGAGAGAGAGAGAGAGAGAGAGAGAGAGAGAGAGACGACCTCATATATCAACAATAATAACAATTCTTAACTCTATGCCATCACCAACACTCTACGTGACTTTCTAAATCACTCACTCACTAACGGAGAAAGAAAGTAACTGGTACTAGCACTTGGTATGGTTTAATTCCTAAAACAAAAACAAAAAACCCACCCAAATAATCAGCCATTTCCTTTAAAAAAAAAACACATTTATTTGGAAACAATCTGAAAGACGTGATACTATTTACGTAAGTTTAAAAATAGTTAAAGTATTTTGGCGTGTTTTAATGCCACATAAAAACAAGAAAAACAAAACAAAACAAAACTTCCAAATTGGTGATTTCCTTAAAAACCAACAATTGGTGAAAGTGTTTAAGACACGTTACTGCTTACCTGTCGTTCCGTGAAGGTGAAACAGTACAGTATTTCCTTGTGAGTCGGGTATTTCCCCTCATTACCACACTGAGAGGGTTAACACAGGTGCATTTCCCCTTCCTCGATAAAGCTTTGGTCGCCCTCCCCATTCAAGCTTTGGTCACCCTCCTCATTCAAGCTTTGGTCGCCCTCCCCATTCAAGCTTTGGTCACCCTCCTCATTCAAGCTTTGGTCGCCATCCTCATTCAAGCTTTGGTCGCCCTCCTCATTCAAGCTTTGGTCGCCCTCCTCATTCAAGCTTTGGTCGTCAGGAATGAGTTGTGTTAATAACGTGGGTGGACAGCCAGACCACAGGACCCAAGCGGCAGGAAATCTCTGAGTAGACCAAATCAACACCGAACTTACCTGATGGTGTTGTGGGTGTTGATGAGAGAGGGATGATGGGATGGTAAGGGGGAGAGAGGGAGGGATGATGGGATGGTAAGGGGGAGAGAGGGAGGATTAGGGTGGGAAAGGGAGGAAGAGCGGGAGGGATTGTGAGGTGGGAAAGAATGTGGGAAGACGTGACAGAGTGGAATGGATAAAAGGAAGGGGAAGTAGATAAGGAGATGGGTAGATAAATAAAGAGGGAGAAAGAGAGGGAATGTGGGAGGAGATAATGAATGGAGGGAGTGGGAAGGGTGTGTTGAATGGGAGGAAGGGAGGAGGAGAAGAGGAGGGGGAAGGAATAATGGATAAATGAGTAAAACGAAATACTAATAATGTTTCTTGTCATTAGTTTCGTTCTCAATTCTCTCTCTCTCTCTCTCTCTCTCTCTCTCTCTCTCTCTCTCTCTCTCTCTCTCTCTCTCTCTCTCTCTTCCAACGTAGAAACAATGGGTAAGTGGGATCATCCATTCAACAGGTAAAGCAGAGAAGACTCAGGTAGAGTGCAGGTACACGACGCATAACGCATAGTTCAGGTACAGTGCAGGTTGACGACGCATAGCTCACATGTACAGTGCAGGTAAGCGACGCACTGTAAGCATCACTTCAGCACAGGCGACGCATACTTGAGGTACAGTGCGCACCACATACCGCTTTCCCTGTCGTCTTGTGCCAGAGCGCCTGTTGGTAACCCCTGAACTCTGACCCCGGGCCGGAGACGAGGCATGACCCCGTGCGGTGACCCGTGGCAGGGGGGCGGTGGGGGTGTCTCGTGGAGGAGCAAGAGGTGAAGCAGGAGGAGGAGGACGCGGAGGAGAAGGTGAAGTAGTAGGAGATAGAGGAGGAGGAGGAGAGTGAGTGATGAAGAAGGAGGTGACCAAAGATGAGGAGGAAAAGTTGTGGGGAAGGACGAGATGAAGAGGAGGAGGAGGAGGAAGAGGAGTAGGAGAAGGAGGATAAATGGGCAAAAAAAAACGATGAAGATGATGATAATAAGAATATTGATAATAATGATAAAAATTAAAACAAAAAAGTATTTCCCCAACACAAATATTTTACATCATTCTTTCAGCCTTTGTATTTATCCAATTACTACTCTCCTCACACACTTGTCTCTCGTCTCCTCACACACTTGTCTCTCGTCTCCTCACACTAAAACGGCCCCCACAACGGAAGAGTAAGAAATGCGTGTACTTGATATCAGATGACCTCGTGACCTCCTCCGTCGTCTGTTGGTGACCCCGTGACCCTGAGCCACCTCTGAGCACCCACCCAGGTGACACACTACCCCCCTCCCCCCCCCCTCTCTCTCTCTCTTGTTTATGGGAGGTAGTGTGTGTTCTCCTTGTCCTTGCTGTCACCACCACCATCACCATCATCACCATCACCACCACCACCATCACTATACCACCACCACCACCATCACCATCACCATTAATACCACCATCTGAAGAGACTTGAACGAGGTGTTAAGTAGCTATCTATCTGCCAATAAGAATTTACCTTGATATACAATCCCGTTCAGTAGTTCGTGGTACACTGGTGGTGAAGGGTGCATACCCTGTTGTACCCTTCCTGGACGACAGGTCACTACGCCGACCCACCCACCAGCACACACAATGGAATTGGCAACGGGGCAGTGTGAGTCGAACGAATACTCATCAAAAGGAGATGGGAAGGATATTGATATGAATATCCTGTTGAGGAAAGAAGAAAACTGTAGTGATGGGAGGATCTATTAGAATATCAAAATACAATAGGGAAATTGGTTGAGAATGAACACCATAAGAGGTAGATGAACAGAGCTCATATACCAAGTCTTCAATCAATTAATTACCTGAAGTTTTTCGTATAATACTCTGTGTGTGTGTGTGTGTGTGTGTGTGTGTGTGTGTGTGTTAACATATATACACACCAGACAAAGTCACGATAAACATAATAATTAGTAAATAAATTGAATACACAAAGAAACAACATAACAAAAACAATGCCATTATCCGAACACACCGAATTATCCTTAAAAACGACGAAATTGAGTCAAATAATCCCCACTTAGAGTCTAATTCCCCTTTGAGTACAATTATTAAGCCACCTGAGTTCGAGGAATTGGTATATTCATTGAAATTTGCCATCGCTTTGAGTACGATATTTTATCCCCTTGAGTACAATGACTTAATCCTTTGAATGCGATGACTATACCTCGAGTACGATGATATTGTACTCAGGCGTCTAATTCATCGTATATAAGGATTACATCAAGTCATCACGATCAATAAAGTCATCACAATCAAGTTATCAAGTCACTACAAAACAATCAAGTCATCACAAAACAATCAAGTCATCACAATCATGTCATCGCAGTCATCACGTCATCACAATCAACTAATTAACTCATCATACTCAGCAGGTTAAACACAAACTCACGAACCAAGAGGAGTATAATACTTTTACCTGTGTGTGCCTCACCTGCTCTCTCCCACACCTTCACTACAGGTAAAAGAAAAAAGAGAGTCTTATTAACCTGATGATTATGCCTTAACACGAGCGTGGGGCATCATTCACACCTTGCTGGGCCGTGTGAATATGGCGGTCAGTTTCGCTTGCAGGTAGAGTGTGTGTGTGTGTGTGTGTGTGTTAACCATAATAGGCCCATTTGACGGTATCTATTTTTGGGGAAGCTTATAACGTCAGAGGTCAGCAAGGTCAGGTCACCATTTTTATTAGTTTTATATTCATTTGTATTACTCACTTGGTAATGATCTTCACTATGGCAATCTCTAAAACTGTCATGATTTGGGTGTCATGAGGTCAAAGTTCAAGGTCATGATATAGATAAAGTCACCATGAGGTGTGTTTTGGGACCTTACTCGAGTTTATTTACCTAATCCCGCCTGGGTGATGGCTAGACACAGGTAACTAACCAACTTTCATTCGTTAATTATGCAGGTAAAAATATATAATATGTATATACCTTTCCAACTCACCTTAATTAAGTTCTTGTGCGATATGAGTTCACTATAGCAGGTTGTGACGTCATGTTTGGCCGCTTTCAGGCACGATTTTAGATTAAAGAATTTAGATTAGGTTAGGTTAGGTTAGGTTTTCAGAGGTTTTCTAATTGCCATGTCCATCAGTGTTTCTTAAGAGGTGTGATGTGTTTTGTTGTTGTTGTTGTTGTTGTTGTTGTATGTTTGGATATGGCAAATTGTGCTACTTTATTCCTGTGGTGTAATTTTATTGTATTTTATTATGATGTTAGGATTCACACACACACACACACACGGCGTAAGAACATCATAGCGTTCGTTATTCACCCTTGCCCTCTCGTGTGCCCCAGTCCTGACCTCCAGCACTCTTTCGGGGCACCCCCATTTGCCCCGCGGGGGTCATGGGTGAAGGAGCGAATCTGCGGATACGGAGGAGGCGGTAAGGGGGGTAGAGAGGGTGTATTGTGGAGGGAGGTGGAGGGAACCGTACAGGTAAGGTGGGAGGGAGCAGCTCTCATCCGCCCCTGCACAGGTGAATACTTAGAGAGGAAATACCTGTGATCCCCCCAGGAGGAGGGGGTAGGGGGGGGAGGGGGTAGGAGGGGGGGGGGAGGTGGTAGGGGGATAATAATCCTAAGGTCTTGTCTCAAAAGCTACGTAAGTTAGTCTCGAGGGTGAAGGATGGGGAGGTGGGGGGTTAGGAGGGCTGCTGGGGGCTAGTTGAAGGTGGGGGGGTGGTTAGAAGGGTTGCTGGGGACTAATTAAAGGTAAGGGGGACTCATGAAAGAAATTTTTACCTACAAACATTTGAGAATACCTGGTTGAGAAGAGGGGTGAAGGAGGGGCAGAAGGAGGCGGTGCTGGAGGGGGGTTATTTGGAGGAGGTTTTGGGGGAGTAAATGATTGTCGTATGGAGCCTCATAGGTCACGACTTATGGACTATATAAAAAAGTGATTCGTGTCGTGTGATCGTTAGTGTAGCTGGCAAAAATAGACCTTCTGCTAGGTGGTATTTTTAATTATAGGATTGTTTAGAGAGTATGGTCCGTTCATCCTAGCATTAAAATAATTTAGTGATGGTGGTGGTAGTGA
The DNA here is from genome assembly GCA_958450375.1 of Homarus gammarus. Taxonomy (NCBI): domain Eukaryota; kingdom Metazoa; phylum Arthropoda; class Malacostraca; order Decapoda; family Nephropidae; genus Homarus; species Homarus gammarus. Next base: position 988,506 of record CAUDMG010003340.1, read on the forward strand.
TGGCATGTGGTGATAGTGTATGGTGGTGGTGGTGGTAGCGATGGCATGTGGTGATAGTGTATGGTGGTGGTGGTAGTAATGGCATGTGGTGATGGTAACAGTGGTGATTGTGGTTTATTAACACTACCATACATAAAAAAATATGAACACGTATACACTTTCCTATATAACTGAGCAATTGATTCTATTCAGTATTCAAACAGACAATAAGATCATTAAAACCTTTTCCCCAATATAATCTCCATTTCCTAATAACATACCAGATACACATAAATAAAACTCAACTTTCTAATAGATATCGTTCACCTTTTAAAATAACACGAAATGGAAGAAAAATGAAATAAAATCGAAGTCATTACATTACAATAGCAGTAGGTTTGACTTCCGCCATGAACGACTGACTTCTTTTTACCTATAGAAAAAAAAAACGTTAATTTCATTCCCCGTAAAAGTCGCCTCTCGTAAACAGGTCTCTCGTGGTGCACTTGGTATGGTCGATAAACTGAGGCGTGAGGGTTCAACCGAAGCGTGAGGGTAGGGTGTATGGGTAGTGGTAGGGTGTATGGGTAGGGTAGGGTGTATGGGTAGGGTAGGGTGTATGGGTAGGGTAGGGTGTATGGGTAGTGGTAGGGTGTATGGGTAGTGGTAGGGTGTATGGGTAGGGTAGGGTGTATGGGTAGGGTATGGTGTATGGGTAGTGGTAGGGTGTATGGGTAGTGGTAGGGTGTATGGGTAGTGGTAGGGTGTATGGGTAGTGGTTATGGTGTAACTGGTGTGTTATGGTGGTGTGTGGTGACTCTGATGTGTAGTGAAGATATCTGAAACTTTCCGAACGCGTCCGTAATGCCATAAAAAGTACAATTAAATATTTCCGAACGCACGATTTATACTTTACGAACACGTATTAAATTATCCTATTAAAATATTTCTAGGTAAGACTCTTAAGCTTGTTAGTTATGAGAGTAGTGCAATGTTATGGCTTGGTTACGTGGACCATTGTTGAGAGAGAGAGAGAGAGAGAGAGAGAGAGAGAGAGAGAGAGAGAGAGAGAGACTTGGGGACGACAACTCTTCTCCTCCTCCACCACCACTCCAACATCATCTCCACCACCACCACCACTCCCCCAACATCACCACTAACCCCAACCACTACCCCACCACAACCCACCTCCACCATGATGTGTTGTGGGGGGGGGGGGGGGAGGAAGGGGTCTTGTTTGCCTGGTGAATGAAGATGAGGAATATTTCTTGCTTGGTGAATGATCGTGTTTGTATTGCTTGCTTGATAAATGATAGTGCTTGCATTTCTTGTTTACTACACGACGAAAATGATAGCTGATTCTTCCTTGGTGAATGATCGTAGTGTGGATGTAAATATCGCTTGATGAATGATGAGAATGATGATGATGATATTAATTCTTACCCTTGTTTGTATATGATGCTTGTTGAAGGCACAGGATGTGTTTTTGGTTTGTTCTTTTTTGCTTGTTGAATGGTTGAATGAAGACGTCCATAAATCGTGCTTGTTGAACGAGAGAGTGCTTGTGTTGCCTTTACTTGTTGAACGATGAGATGCGTATCTTTTCTTGACTGCTAAATATTATTGCTTGTATTTATTGAGTAGTTAAACGAAGTTAATTTATATCTCATAAGTGATTAACGAAAGTGCTTGTATTTCATGTATGTGTTTAACGACCATGATAACACGTGCTTGCTTGCATATTATTACCCCCTCACGTGACCTCTTTACCTGACCTACTGTGCTTGCTTACTGTCTAATAAATTGTCCAATCAGGAGCTAAGAGTCACAGAGACCATGTACTGTGCCCGTTAAGGTTGTGTATGTATGTGCCTGACTCTTGTTATCACAAACAGAGCGCCACACTGTGAGATGAGGCTGGCAGACGTTCGCCTAGTGTAGCAGTAAGGGCTGGGAGGAGGAAGGGATAGGGGGAGAGAGAGGAGGAAGAAGAGCAGGAGGAGAAAAAAACACAGCAGGTAGAGGAAGAAGAAGAGGAGTAGAAGTAGAAGAACAACAAGAGGAGAAGGAATGGAAGCAACAGGAAGAAGAAGAGCAGGAGGAAAAAATATAAAGAGGAAGAAGAAGAAGAAGAAGAAGAACTGGACACTCAAGCCTCACGAAGAAAGGAGGGAGCGAGTCTTCATCACCTCACGCAGATACCTCAGGAACTAGACGCCCTTGGTGGTGCTCTGGTATGTTGTCCAGACGTTTCTCTTTTCTGGACCACGAAGGAGGAGGTCTCTCTCTCTCTCTCTCAGTCTCTCTCTCTCTCTCTCCTGGACGTCTCACAGATCTAGTGCACGAACCAGTATCATCTCCAATGTGTTGCCGCCCTTGATCCGTTTCTGCCTTTCCACGCCATCTGCCACCCGCATCTGCCACCCGCATCTGCCACCTACATCTGCCACCCGCACCTACACTTACCACCTACACCTAACGCCTACAACTGTCACCTAAACCTACACAAGTCACTGACTCTTACGCCTACACCTACACCTCCACCTACACCTCCACCCACTACCTACACCTCCACCCACCACCTCCACCTACACCTCCACCCACCACCTACACCTCCACCCACCACCTACACCCTCTAGGTCATCCACTCCAGTATACCAAGAGGTCCTGTCCTGACCTCTCCCCCGAGCACCTCATTACCAGGTGATGTATGTTATGATCACCTGGAATATACCTGTCCAGGAAGTACAGGTGTCCTTCATTAGCTCGGACCAGTTGCTCATCTTTGGCCCTCACCTGTCGTCTTTTTCTTCTTCTTTTGCCTCCTCTTCTTCCACCTTCTTCTCCTCTTTCTATCATAATATCTTTACATTTTTCCTCTTGATTCAACTTCTTCCTCTCTCTCTCTCTCTCTCTCTCTCTCTCTCTCTCTCTCTCTCTCTCTCTCTCTCTCTCTCTCAAATTATCTTATATCCTCGATGTTTCTTTTTCTCTTCTCCCTTCTACGTATTATATTATCTTACTCCTCTTCCCTTTTCTCTCGCCCTCTCATTATCTTAACACCACTCTCTCCTTCTTCCTCCCGGGTGGTCACGTGAGACTGACCCCAGATCACTGAAAAGAAAATATGACATGTTATATTAATGGGAGATATTGAGGGATCCGAACCCGAACCCCAACCGAAACCGAACCCAAACCGAAACCGAACCCGAACCCAAAGTCAGCCCGAATTCAAATCTGAACTTTATTATTGTTGTTGATGTTTGTTTGGTTGACATCATGACAGCACCTTCATGACTGACACAGGTACAGGTAAGGTGAGGTCCTCATCAGGTGGTCGCGGCGGTACACAGGTAAGGCGTGTGATTTTGGGGTGTCAGGTGAGGTCATCTGTGATAATCTTCCCACGTTCAGGATATTCACGAGACCATGACACGAGACCATGACAAGAGACCATGACACGAGACCATGACACGAGACCATGACACGAGACCATGACACGAGACTATGCCACGAGACCATGACACGAGACCATGACACGAGACCATGACACGAGACCATGACACGAGACCATGACACGAGACCATGACACGAGACCATGACACGAGATAAGAATTTTACGTTTTAAAGAGAAAATATTGAAGTGTGATGACGTTAGATGGTGTTCAGGGCTTAGTGTGTGTGTGTGTGTGTGACGATCGTTCAAGTATCTCTCAATCTTAAAGACATTACACACACCATGGGCGTACACACACACACATTATACATACATGATGTCTCTCTCTCTCTCTCTCTCTCTCTCTCTCTCTCTCTCTCTCTCTCTCTCTCTCTCTAAGGGACCTGAGGTTGTAAAATCAAACGGGGAAACTTTTTTTACTACGAAGCCTCATTACCTGTTTTGTCTCTCATCAGTTAACTTACCTGGCGACAGAAAACCCACCTGTTGATAGCCACGATTAACCTCTCCACTACACCAATTTGTAGCGGCCTTTCTCTTTCTCCTTTTTACCTGTGCAGTAGTCTGGTCACCTGTGCTGATTACCTTCCCAGACGCCACTTCCTCTCACCTATCTGGTCTGTCGCCTTCAAGACTACTGGTGTTATGTCTTTCTGTCGTGTTTTGATCTAGAACACTGCCATCCTAACCACCATCTATCCTCAACACACACACACACACACACACATCCTTCTCCTCAGAATTTTATACCTGCACCAAATTACATGGCCCTGTTGGCCCTCTGTCGAACCCTATCATGGACCTCCGAGTCTTATATGGCGACCTGACAAACCTCTTTGTAACCCGGAGCGCGCTACACAAAGACGCCCCGTGACCCTGCCTGACCTCACCTGGTGGAGCTGAGGTTGACCTTTTCGGGGGTGCTGTATGAGCGGGGTCTTATTCCGGTTGTTGCACCCCAGCAGGCAGGAGGAAGGAGGAGGGAGGAAGGAGGAGGGAGGAGTAGGAGGAGGAGGAGGAGGATCAGTCGTGCGGAAAATCTTGATAGTGGAGGAGGAGAAGGACTCTCAAAGGACCTCAGGAGCGTCGCCAAAGTGGTAATTCCTTTGTCACTCTCCTGTGTTAGGTTAGGTTAGGTCAGGTCTGAGATGATAAGGCTGCTAAAACTTTCCAAACGTCATACAATCCAATTTTGTAAGAGATGTTCGCCCCTTTTTGGAGAACCACAGGGAGGTACTGAGAGATGGTGGGAGATAGTGTATTATGTAATATCTCTCAAGGTGTGATAAAGTCATATGTATTAGTTCACACACACACACAGGTAATAAGTGAGCATTCGAACACATATACAGGAAGTTACATGTATATACTATATGTATTCTCTCTCTCTCTCTCTCTCTCTCTCTCTCTCTCTCTCACTTCATTCATCATTTCCTCCTTCAGTCCCTCCTCCTTGACCCTTTCTCACCCACCCCTCCCACTACCTTACTCCTCCCCTCCCCTTTCCTCCATTCATCCATCTCTTCATTTTCTCCCTTCCATGATCTTCCTCGAAATCACCCCGTCCCCTCTTCCTTCCTTCTATTATTCCTCTTTGACCTTTCCTCCCTCCTTCTGTCCCTTCCCCCATCCCTACTCCCTCCCACCTCCTAACTCTTCATTACCGGCCGACCCTCAATCCTCCACCACACCCACTACCACCATCAACCACCACTACCACCATCAACCACCACTACCACCATCAACCACCACCATCAACCACCACTACCATCTCCACTAGCCACACTATACTACATCAACCACCCCCTCTCCCCACCACCACTACCACCCTTCTCCCTACCAACCACCCCCCCCCCTGTACCACCACCACCCTTCTCCCTACCAACCACCCCCCCCCTCTACCACCACCACCCTTCTCCCTACCACCCCCCCCCTCTACCACCACCACCCTTCTCCCTACCAACCACCCCCCCCCCTCTACCACCACCACCCTTCTCCCTACCAACCACCCCCCCCCCTCTACCACCACCTCACTCCACATATGATCACTAACGGAGAGGAAGGTTATACCACGGCTTCCCTCCTGACGATACAGTATATAACAGGATCACCTTCGTCTACCTTTACCTGAGGCTAGAGCGTGTATGTGGCCCTACCTGGAATCCTCCCTCACGTTGGGGTGTGACCTCTGACCTCTCTCTCTCTCTCTCTCTCTCTCTCTCTCTCTCTCTCTCTCTCTCTCTCTCTCTCTCTCTCTCTGGTCATCTATCTCTTCTCTTATTTTCTCTTCTCCTTCTTTCTCTCTATATTTCTTTCTCTGTCTATTTATATCTTCCTCTCTTTATTTGCCTATCTTCTGTCTTTCTGTATGTCCGTCAGTTTATCACTCTGTCTGTAGGAGGAGGAAGAGGAGGAAGAATAAGGAAGAATAAGGAAATCTCAATTGACACAGGGGTCAATATGAGGAAGAGAAGGGTGTAGGAGGAGGATGCAAGAAGGGGGGGGGAGGATCAGACAGGTGTGAAGCATCTCTCGTTAATTATCAGTACAGGTATTGTGTTTGGAGGCTGGGTGAGAGAGCGAGACCCAAGAAGAGATTCCTGTTACCTGGCATGTGGAGTCAATTAATGGGGTCACGTGTAGTGTTGTAATCATCTGAACACCTGTTGATGAGGGTGGTGGTGGTGGCTCTCTCTGTTTCTCTCTGTCTATCTCTCTCTGTCTCTCTGTCTGTCTCTCTCTTTCTGTCTGTCTATCTCTCATTCTCTCTCTCTCTCTAATTATCTAACTATAAATCAAAATTTATACCACGAAGGAGAGAGAGAGAGAGAGAGAGAGAGAGAGAGAGAGAGAGAGAGAGAGAGAGAGAGAGTAAACGACTAAACAAAACAGACAGACAGATAAGCAGTACAACAAGATAATGACCATTTAACACCCATTACAACGTACCCATGACAAGTAAATCATCGTAAATTTCTAAATAATTACAAACTTTACACACACACACACACACACACACACGCGTTGATCCCCCTTGTTCAGAGGTGTTCAGAGGAGGAGCTTGATTGCATGATTAGTCTCTTCCTTGTTTGAGTCGCCCCTGGTAGTAACCACCCCTCAAGCGATGCTCTGGGTATCTATCGGAATTACCTGAGCAGAACTGAATAATTATCATAGACCGACTTACATTATTTACCAAGGGAATATTTTGTTCAGATATCCAGGGTGTCCAAAATGTCTAACACTCTCCCCTTGCCTCCCTATATTTAATACAGTGTTCAACCCCCTAACATAAAGTACTCGTGTTTATATATCAATTTTGTTGTTCTTGTTATTTCCCTCCTCCTCCTCTCCTCCTCCTCTTCCTCCTTGTTCTTATTCTTCATGTTCTTCTTTTCCTCCTCCCTCCTCCTTCTCCTCCCTCCTCCTCCTCCTCCTCCTTGTTCTTATTCTTCATGTTCTTCTTTTCCTCCTCCCTCCTCCTTCTCCTCTCCCTCCTCCTCCTCATCCGCCCGTGTCTGTCTGTCTGTTAAAGGCGAATCTAACCTGACATGACACACACTTTACCGGATACTAAGAGAGTTGTGTAGCTCCAGAAAATCGCATCGTTTATCACCTTCTTCCTCCTCACGCTGAAGAGGGTGTACGGGTCCTGGGTGAGGGGGAGGTGTGGGGGGAGGGAGAGATGGGTGAGGGGGAGGTGTGGGGGTAGGGAGAGATGGGTGAGGGGGAGGTGTGGGGGTAGGGAGAGATGGGTGAGGGGAAGGTGTGGGGGTAGGGGAGATGGGTGAGGGGGAGGTGGGTGATGGGGAAAGCGTGTATGGGGGTTAGATGAGTGTGGGTCGGTGGTGTGCGGGGGGCAGGGGGGGAAATGGATGTGGGGTGATATGTGAGTGTGGGGGACGTCAGTAGGTGTGGGTGGGGCGGGGCGAAGTTAGAGGGTAGGTGTGGGGGGGGTAGAGGGTAGGTGTGGGAGGAGCGGGGGTAGAAGTGGGGGGAGGAGTAGCATCTGACACACCTCGGCCTAATGAGAGAGATCCTTGTCGGGGCAATTGGCTTTTATAGCGAGCTTTAACGACTCACGAAACTGAATCACCTTCCTCTTATTAAAATGGTGTGTGTGTGTGTGTGTGTGTGTGTGTGTGTTATTTAGTGCATCACCCCAGCAGCCTACCCGCCCTACCCACTCCACCCACCCACCCACTCCACCCACCCACCCACCCACTCCACCCACCCACCCACTCCACCCACTCCACCCACCCACCCACCCACCCACCCACTCCACCCACCCACTCCACCCACCCAGCTCAGAGTCTTCATCAAGTCTACGGGTTTATCATGATACTTTGGGCTTGAGTGAGACAGACAGACACACACACGGACTCTCGCAAGCAAACAGGCGCTTTGTATGTATGTATGTGTGTATAAAGGCATATACAGACCCTAATACACACACACACACACACACACACACACACACACACACACACACACACAGAATAAACATTTGAGTGTAAGCGTGTTCAGGAATACAAAAAAATATTAGCAGAAAAGTTCAATCGTGTTCACAAGTGTTAGCGAAAGTTCATTAATGGAAAGAGGAGTTCAAGAGTTCCCAGGCTTGGTCAGGAATGTTCAATGTTGTTCTCAGATTTGTTCACAGGTGTTCAGATACACTCACAGGTAGTCATACGTGTTCAATTTATACATAACCTTTAAAATATTTGAAACTAAATAACAATAAAAAGCCGAAATGGAGAGAGAGAGAGAGTGAGAGAGAGAGAGAGAGAGAGAGAGAGAGAGAGAGAGAGTCACCCTACCTTGTCAATTTTTTCTTCTACCGTAACATCCTATAATGGATTTACTGGTCGAGGTAAATGTAAATATGTAAATGTAAACTAAGATTATTTACGTGGTGTTAAGGTCTCTGTCCGACTCCAAGTAACCTTTGACCTCTGCTACGGGAATCGAGGAGAGGCGGGTCAGGTGGGAATGTTTATTTTAGGCTTTATTTTTTATGGGTGTGGATAGTGTATGGAGGAGATAAATAAGGTATAGGGAGAGAAGGGAGAGTAGGGTGAGAGAAGAGGGGAGAAAGGAAGGGAGAGTAGGAGGGTAAGGATGAAGGGGAGAAGGAAATTAGAGAGAGGGAGGAAGAGAGAGAGAGAGAGAGAGGAAAGAACAGAATGAAGAAGGGAGAGAGGGAGGATAGAGGTAGAGGGAGGGAGGGAGAGGGTGGAAAGGCAGAGAGGGTAAATTATCACACTCCTCTACCCCTTCACAATCATCACTCCACCTCGTCACCTTCATCACCATCACTCTTGACTACATCATCATCATCTCAGCTTCGTCATTATCCCTCACCTTCCTGTCTCTCGGATGATGAGGCGGGTGACAGAGATGGAGGAGGGGGTGAAGAGGATGAGGGGGAGGAGCAGGGGAAGGGGGAGGAGCAGGGGGAGCAGGGAGGAGGAGGAGGTGTAGGAGGAAAATAAGGAGGAGGAAGAGGAGTTGGAAGAAGAGGCTCAGAAGGAGAGAATCATTTTACCTCCTCCCTCCTTCTCTCCCTCCCATCTCCTTCTCTCCCTCCCACCTCCCTCCCTCCCACCTCCCTCCCTCCCTCCTATTCCATCACCTCCCACGACACCTTCCTCCCCTGAAACACACACACACACACACTCACACACACACAGGTAGGCGTAAATTAAAGGTAGATTCTTCCTCACCCCAGCAGCGTCTTCTACAGGTAAACGCCAAGTCTCTCCTGGTCTAAATCTTCACAGGTGGATTCAATTGCGTTCCTGGCTGTTTATGTCGTCGTATTAGTTGTGTTAATCAGCTTATTTTATATTTTCTTCTGCGTCATCTGTCTCTATAAACACATTACCTGACTGACTGACTGACTGACTGAAAAAGAAAATATATGCAAACAAGCGTTGAGGTGTAGAATAAAAACCAGGTCCTCCTTCTCCTCCTCTTGTTCTTCCTCCTTCTTCTTCTCCTCCTCCTTCTTCTCCTCCTCCTCCTCCTCCTCCTCCTCCTCCCGCACCTGCCTCATTAACCCTGTGATCATCTAGCCCTACGAGTTCACCCCCTTCACCTACCTGTTTCACCTTAACCACCACCCATCACCACCGTAACAACTTAACTACCTCATATGGGTGCTATTGAGGTCGCTCTAATCTCCCTCTATCTCCCTAAACTGTCTCGTTAATCGCCGGGAGATGTGGATGTCGTGTCTCGCTGTCTCCCGTCACCAGTCTTTTTCTGTCTCGCTATTCTGAAGTGAATATGGATAGGGACTCTCTCTCTCTCTCTCTCTCTCTCTCTCTCTCTCTCTCTCTCTCTCTCTCTCTCGCTCGCCTAACTACTTAAGTACATCCATAATAACACACAAACACCAAAAAGTGACCTTGAACGACCATAGGTAGAGAGTAATTACTGAAATAAGATGTCAAAACAAGTTGTAAATTTAAAGTTGATTTCAAAGTATTGTCGAACGCCTGGATCGAATATTAGATAGGTCGAGTAATTAAGGGATCACTGATATTGTCGATATATTGGCTCACGGTTGAATAACAGATCGAATATTGGATAGATCGAGTACTGGAGAACCTTGGATAGTGTTGAGAAGGTGAATCAGTAGGTCGAATACTGATAAGGTCGAGTGGTAAGTGATTCACGAGGTCGATAAGTGAGTCGAGGCAGGTAGTACTCACCCCTTCCATTGTCAAGACGTTAGACATGAAAGAGCTCTACGAAATGGCTGGCCTCACTCTCTCTCTCTCTCTCTCTCTCTCTCTCTCTCTCTCTCTCTCTCTCTCAATCAAACCTCCCCACACCTCCCCACACCTGCCCACACCTCCCCACACCTCCCTAGTACCCACCTCGACCTCTTGACCTCACCTAAATCTCACCTCTTGCCCTGTATGGGAGGACAGCACCTTGAAACGAAGGGATGACGACAGTATTGACGAGATATGATGACCTCAACCCAACCCTCTATCATAGTAGGTTAGGTTAGGTTAGGTTAGGTTAGGTTCTTTGTTGAATTTGGTTATTTCAGTTTTCTCTTATCATCATCCGGAGTTATGGAGACGTTCAGGGTTGTGTCATGGTGTGGAGAGAGGGTCGTGTCCAGCTAGATCCAGAGGTCATAACTGGAACTTGATTGCTTCTTGTTCTCAGGGTCATGTGTAGGTGAGATGAGAAACTTACACACACACACAACCACCCAACCACACACACACACACACACACACACACACGTGGTTGTGCGAGAGCCAAACGATGACCTGAATATTATCTTTGAACACATTCGGCCTCCAGGTCACCACCCAGGTCATGTACCCGACGGCAAAAGGTCACCACATTTACTGCCCGGGTCATATATTGATTGTACCTGTTTGACGACCACGTCTTTGCTTTCCTACTTGTTTATTTTTATCTTTGTTTATTTCAGTGGTTGTTTATTTTCCTATTTGTTTAATTTTTGCTTGTCTGGTGAAGGTGCAGTTCCTCACCATCTCTCACTTACCAAGACTCTCTCTCACTTTCTCACTCACCAGTACTCTCTCTCTCTCTCTCTCTCTCTCTCTCTCTCTCTCTCTCTCTCTCTCTCTCTCTCTTTTATACACCGGGGATGCGTCAAGAAGATTTATATTGACAGGTGGGTAAGTGTTCACCTGGGCCAGATTGGTTGATTAATCATAGTGGGGGATGGGAAGACCTGGCTCCTCCCTTACCTGTGAGCCACCACACCTGTAACATCTCTCTCTCTCTGTGTGTCTGTCTGTCTGTGTGTCTCTGACTTCAACAGGTACAAATCAATGCACCTTAGGAGTAATTAATTATCTGATTTTCATAATTAGGTCGTAATTACACCCCTAAATGTTAATTGATAATTATATTTTTTTGTTGCTGGTAAATTGTTATATATTTTTACTAACTCTATATATGATAAAGGACATTTAGATAATAATTACATATTCTATTTATGAATTTAGTTTAACCAGAAGTGTATTTATGTGTTATTTTCAAATTATTCATCATCTTATTTATCACTAACTACAAGTAAATTATTCATTCTTATACACGACCACATGCATCATCACCTTTAATGACCATCTACTACACTCTACCTGATGAGAAATTAAATATACCCAGGAGTCTCAAAAAAACGTATACACACACCCCCATAAGAGTTACCTGGTGATGTGTAAGGTACTGTGTATACATTATTTTGAGACACTCTTTAGATATGAAAATAATATACAGAAGGTGAAGCCATGCGACCTTGTACCAACCAAGTGGGATTCTCTATTTGCATATGATCATGATAGCCAAATGTGAGATATTCCTTCACTTGCTCCTCCACAGCGGCGGTAGAGGTAGATATGTGAGGTAAGAGTGTGTGTTTGTTCATGGTTGGTTTGAGTTTTTAATGAAAATTGTCTTAGGAGGAAGTTTATTAAAGGGTTAAAACTGTGGGTTAAACCATCATTCTCAGGAGTGTTAAACCATAATGCTTACTAAGGTTAAACCATCGTACTATAGACACTCATATAGATAAATAACAAACAGATTTACAGAGAGATAGGCCTACAAACACAAAGACAGATAAACAGATCCTTCAGGTGAGATTAAGGCACTAATGATGCCAGGTGAGGGAAGGAGTGAAGGAGGGATGGATGGATGGATGGAGAAAGGGAGGGAGGGAGGGATGGAGAGAAGGAGGGAGGGAGAGTGGGAGGGAGAGGTGGAAGGAGGGAAGGAGGGAGAAGTGGAAGGAGGGAAGGAGGGATGGATGGATGGAGAAAGGGAAGGAGGGAGGGAGGGGCATAAGGTGTCTCCCGTGTTCACCTCAGTTGACCTGGCGTAAATCTTAGTTGTATAATGTATTGTTTATCTCTCTCTCTCTCTCTCTCTCTCTCTCTCTCTCTCTCTCTCTCTCTCTCTCTCTCTCTCTCTCTCCACCAACCATCCCACACCCTCTTTTATCTCCACACATCTTGCATTCTCTGCCTCTCCTTATCTCCCTGCATCACCAACAGTTTCTATTGTCCCTTCATTCTTGTTCATTCATTTCGTAATATCCTTTCGCGTCTCGCCACCTCCCATCTTTTATCACTTGTGTTTGTAAATCTTCCCTTTGTTTATATGCAAGTGTGTGTGTGTGTGTGTGTGTGTGTGTGTGTGTGTGTGTGTGTGTGTGTGTCTGCGTGTGTGTGTGTGTGTCCTCCTCCTCTCCTTTATCCATCACCTTTCTCCTATTAACCCACATTTATCACCATCTAGTCATCCACCATTCACACCCTGTCTATCCCATTTCCATCATCCCTTTCCCTTCACTTCCATTCATTAGTTCCTTTTCATAGCCCCCCTCCCCTTCCCCTTCCCTTCCCTCACCTCCTCTCACTCCCTCCATGACCTCTGACCTTCGCTATGACGACTGAGTTCGAATCGATTAGTGTCCATCTTCAGGTTGAACTTTGACCTTTTTGTTGACCTTTGAGCACCTATCTTCTTGACTCTTGTGTCCATCTTTCTCTCTCTCTCTCTCTCTCTTATCTATCCTTCAAACTAACCTCATCCTTCATTCTCATCCTTTCCTCCACCTTATTCCTTTTCCTCGTCCTTCTTCATCTCCTCGTTTATTCCCTTCTTCTTAACTTATCTTTCTTCCTCTTCTTTTCCCTCCTCCAGTTCCCATCTTCGCCTGTCCCCCTTCTTCTCTTCCTCCTCCTTCGATCTGTGTCTCCGTCCATTACCGTCTTTTGTGTGAGGTGTTGGTGACTGGGCTGTGGCCGCTTACTGTCTATCTCTCTTGACCCTTACAACCTCTACCGTCACCTACACTGTCTCTTCCTCCACCTATACTGTCTCTTCCTCCACCTACACTGTCTCTTCCTCCACCTATACTGTCTCTTCCTCCACCTACTCTGTCTCTTCCTCCACCTACACTGTCTCTTCCTCCACCTACACTGTCTCTTCCTCCACCTATACTGTCTCTTCCTCCACCTATACTGTCTCTTCCTCCACCTATACTGTCTCTTCCTCCACCTACACTGTCTCTTCCTCCACCTCCACTGTCTCTTCCTCCACCTACACTGTCTCTTCCTCCACCTCCACTGTCTCTTCCTCCACCTCCACTGTCTCTTCCTCCACCTACACTGTCTCTTCCTCCACCTACACTGTCTCTTCCTCCACCTACACTGTCTCTTCCTCCACCTATACTGTCTCTTCCTCCACCTACACTGTCTCTTCCTCCACCTACACTGTCTCTTCCTCCACCTACACTGTCTCTTCCTCCACCTATACTGTCTCTTCCTCCACCTATACTGTCTCATCCTCCACCTATACTGTCTCTTCCTCCACCTACACTGTCTCTTCCTCCACCTACACTGTCTCTTCCTCCACCTACACTGTCTCTTCCTCCACCTATACTGTCTCTTCCTCCACCTTCACCCACTCCACCATCTACACCTCCACCTACACTGCCTGTTCCTACACCTACAACTAACCCCCCCCCCCCCCCCCCACCCCCCCCCCCCACACACCACCTCTCACTCACCTGTCCAGACTCAAGATGACCCTCACCTACACCTGATCACCTTTGCCTCATCAATTCCTTCTAATCTCAGTCACTCGTTCCAATAAACTTAACTTCGTCTCCCTCACATAGACACCAATATTTTTTTTATTTTTTTATTTAATTATTTATTTTTCATTTTTATTTCATTTTTGTATTTATTTATTTTTTTTTTTTTTTGGGGGGGGGGGGGTACCTGTGATTAATTAACAATTTATACACCTGAATATATGAACACCTGGTTTATAGTTATTCTGATGTGTGAACAATTGTGATCGTGTTTGTGTCTGAATATTGGGTTTCACTTGGAAGTAACCCATCCACTTGTCATTGAAACACACACACACACACACACACACACACACACATATGTCGTTCCTCCTCTGACGTCTGACCTTATCCAACCAATCACACCACACCGTTTCTCTCACCAAGCTTCTCCCACAACCAGAGAGAGAGAGAGAGAGAGAGAGAGAAGAAGAAGAAGAAGCAGCAGAAGCAGAAGAAGAAGAAGAAGTAGGAGGAGAAGGAGAATGAACCTCTCTCTCTCTCTCACTTGACCTCATCCTCCCTCCCTCCTTCTCTCCCTCTTTATCTCCTGGTCCTTTGAGTCTATCTTTCACCACGCCCTCTACCACTTCCTTATGCATCCTTCTGTTCCTACCACCAAGGGCTTAATGAGTTGCTTCCTACAGGTAAGGTCTCAGGTGTCTAACTATTGAATGGATCATTTTGTCTCCCATCTTACCTGGTATTAGTAGTGTGTTAATTAAGGTGTGTTAATTACAGGTGTACGGTAGAGATGCTTTCCAATTATCATTAAGGCCATCGACTACCGTTACCTGGTCTATTAGTAGTTAGTTACTCCTTAATGAAGATTGTATTATTATTTGTTAATCACCAGAGCAGGTAATTAGTATCGTGTATTGCAATTATCGTTAAGTGGTTGTTAACATCTTCATTAGCTATGGTGTAAATGTGAAATTTTATTATATTATTCCTTTAATATTTCGTTATTCATTACTTATCAATATTTTATTCTTCCAGTGAGCAATTATGTGATCTAATTACCGTACTTTAATAATGACGATAATAATAATAATAATAATAATAATGAATACAGAGACAGGGGGAAGGGAGGCGGGAGAGGGGGGGGAGGAGACAGAGAGAATGACAGGGAGGAAGGGAGAGAAGCCGGCTCATTATAGCGAGATTACTGAAAGATGAATTATCTCCCTTAAGTTAATCTCTCTCTCTCTCTCTCTCTCTCTCTCTCTCTCTCTCTCTCTCTCTCTCTCTCTCTCTCTCTCTCCTTACGTGTGTGTGTTTGTATTATTCTTGTTATTATTGTTGTTGTTGTTGTTGTTATTCTCTAAGCACTAAGCCTCGCGTGCACCCCGACACAACCCGGACATTAAATAACTCTCCAAACTGTCTGATAACACGGATTTAAGGCGGGGGTTATCATGAGGCTTGCCATAGCTGGTGGTGATGATGACAGCTCCTAGTGGAGGAGTTGGTGATGGAGGGGGTGATGGAGGGGGTGGTGGGGTGGTGATGGAGGGGATGATGGAGGGGTTGATGGAGGGGGTGGTGGGAGGGGGTGGTGGAGGGGGTGGTGGAGGGGGTGGTGGAGGGGTTGATGGAGGGGGTGGTGGAGGGGGTGGTGGAGGGGGTGGTGGAGGGGTTGATGGAGGGGGTGGTGGAGGGGGTGGTGGAGGAGGAGGAGAAGAAGGAGGAACCACCAACACCAACCACCCAACCACCTCATTAAACGACAGGAAATAAGTAATTAGCGTAAAACAGGACATAGAGATTATCTTTTAATTTACCGCCATGTTGTTTTTAGTTAATTATGGTCGACATTACTTTGTTTCCTCCTTAACAAAGACTAACTTGATGACCTTCTTCTTCTTCGTTAGGTTAAGTTAGGTTAGGTTAGGTTCGGTTAGGTTAGGTTCGGTTAGGTTAGGTTAGGTTAGGTTAGGTTCGGTTCGGTTAGGTTAGGTTAGGTTCGGTTAGGTTAGGTTCGGTTAGGTTAGGTTAGGCTCGGTTAGGTTAGGTTAGGTTAGGTTAGGTTCGGTTAGGTTCGGTTAGGTTAGGTTCGGTTAGGTTAGGTTAGGTAGCCATTGTTGTTGTTGTTTGAATGGTTCCTCTTCCTACTCCTCCTCCACCTCTTCCTCCTCCTCCACCTCCTCCTCTTCTTCCTCCTCCTCCTCCTACTCCTCCTCCTCTTCCTCCTCCTCCTCCTCCTCTTCCTCCTCCTCCTCCTTCGGCAGCATCCTGAAGTAGGACATCATTTCGACATCACTGAAGAGCTTCCCTGAGGCTCACGTTCTCGCTGGTTTGTTGCAGATAAAGTCAGGGAAAGACTCTCTGTCTGTCTGTCTGCCTGTCTGTCTGTCTGTCTGTCTGCCTGTCTGTCTGCCTGTCTGTATGTCTGTCTGTCTGTTTGGGAGGAGAGAATTCTGGAGTTATCAGGGGCCGTCGATTCTTCAGTGAGGTGTGTGTTGTAATGAAGGAGGAGGAAGTGGAAGAAGGGGGAGGAGGAGGAAGAGGAGGAGGGGGAAGAGGAGGAGGAAGAGGAGGAGGAGGAGATGACCAAAATTCGATTGCCTATTGTTAAGGATTTTAATATATTCTTGTTGAGATGAAGTATTATTGCTATCATACTCTCTCTCTCTCTCTCTCTCTCTCTCTCTCTCTCTCTCTCTCTCTCTCTCTCTCTCTCTCTCTCTCTCTCTCAGAAATAAATAAAAATAACAAGAAAAAAGAAAGAAAAATACAATAAGAGAAATAGAAAAGGAAAATAACCAAGAAGGAAGGACAGAAGAAAGAGGAGGAGAGGAGTAGGAGGAGGAGTAGGGAGGGTAGGAGTAGGTAGGGAGGGTAGGAGGAGGAGTAGGGTGGGTAGGAGTAGGTAGGGAGGTAGAGAGGGCGGGGAGGGCCAAGGTGTTGATAATATCACCTTGGCCAGCTAGTCCCTGAGGTCAGCTGCTGAGGTCAGTTCGTCATCTCAGGTCATCGATTAATTTCTCATCAGACGAAGAACATCAGAGAGAGGTGAGGGGGGGGCGTGAGGTGAGGGGGGGCGTGAGGTGGGGGAAGGAGGGGGACGTGAGGTGTGAGGGACGTGAGGTGTGAGAGACGTGAGGTAGAGAGACGTAAGGTAGGGATGGTGAGTTGTGAGGTGTGAGGGACATGAGGTGGAGACGTGAGCTGTGAGAGAGACGTGAGGTGGAGGGATGTGAGGTGGAGACGTGAGGTGTGAGAGATGTGAGGAAGGGACGTGAGGTGGGAGGGATGAGGCTGGGAATGATAGAATCGGTAATTGGGATGCACTTGACGGCAGCCCAGTGGTAGTGTGGGTGTTGCCTTTGTGTTTGGGAGGGAGGAGGGGGGGGGGGGAGGGAGGGGGGAGGGTCCTTATAGATATTTTTCAATTAGATGTTAGTGGTATTAGGATTTATTTCTATTACTGATGGTATATTTTATTTCTACTAGACCCTAGAGTGCTATTAGACCTTAGTAATATTGCATCTTGGTGCTATTATATCGCAGTGTTAATAGACATTAGTTCTATTAAATCCTAACTAACTTAACCGAACCTAATCTAACATAATCTAACACAAAATAACATAATCTGAGTTAACCTAACCTAACTTAACCACACTATATGTTTCTTTTTTATTCATCAACTTTAAGGTGTAGTTCATCCTGGGAAAATAAGACACAGATTTATACGTACATTCACACACACACACACACACACACACACACACACACACACAACTGTACCCACCCATGATCTCTCCCCCCATTCCCTCACACTGCCATGACCCGTAAATGACCTCCATCCACACCCGTACTTACATTGACGTTAGTATAAATGAACCTATCCACGCCTACACGCCACTTTGACCCCCAACACGCACAATACCATGACCCCCCACGCCCCCATACATCACCATGACCCAAACACACACGCCACCCCACAGCACTATGACCCCATGCCCACAAACACACACATACACACCCATCACCATGACCCCCCCCCCACACACACACCCATCACCAAGACCGCCCCCCCCCCCACACACACACACACCCAACACCATGACCGCCCCCCCACACACACACACACCCATCACCATGACCGCCCCCACACACACACACACCCATCACCATGACCCCCCCATCACCATGACCCCCCCCACACACACACCCATCACCATGACCGCCCCCCCCCACACACACACACACACCCATCACCATGACCGCCCCCCCCACACACACACACCCATCACCATGACCGCCCCCCCCCCACACACACCTCATCACCATGACCCTATGACCCATGTCCCCACCTACCATAACCTCCCCCCCCCCTCACTCCCCATCACCATGAACTTAGATGACCTCCACACCCACCCCCCCCCCCCCCCCATTCCCCCTCACACCACCAGAGGAAAGAGACAGACTCAGGGATGATCTTCGAGAAGCAGGTGATAACGTCAGGTGTCCCCAGGTAGAGACGGGTGCTGAGTGGCCAGGTGACGTGAGCCATCTGTCTTTGCCCACATTATACGCCAGACTTACCTGTATCACCCACCTGTATGGGCTCTCTTTGGGTCGTGATAAGGGTGTGGGTGAATCTATGGCTTTTATGTGATCCGCTACGATAAGGAGGTTGAGGGGGAGTTGGTTTGGTCTGAACTGGAGAGTGATTCATGTTGATGTTTGGGTTCGTGTTAGGGTTCACCTGGAGGAGTCTTGTGGTGATATTTCAGAGTACGTGGGTTCGAATCAGGGTTCTGTCCATAGGGAGTGAATTGTATTGGTGTTTTGATCAGCTTTAGAACCTATCAGGAGGAGGAATCTTTCATCTATGGAGGGAGGGAGGGAGGGAGGGGGGGTGTTGTTCTGGAGTGGAAAAACATTCTTCAAGACGTTTTTTGGGGGCACCCAGGGAAGAATTCTTTAAACTCAAGGAGGATCCCGTTGGTTGAGGGTTTCCAAAAGTTACTTGACTCTACCTTGGGAGTGGCCCTTGAGGGAAGCGATTATTATCTTTGATTTACTTTAGGGAACTCCTGGGTGTGGATTTTAACCCATATGGGGAGACCCTTTTGGAGCCGAGTCTTTCAAGGGTGTGTTGCTTCGGTTCAGAATTTTGCCCATAGAGGAATAATATTTTCTCACCTGTCTTCATTAATATAGGTGCGTTAATTAAGGGTTTAGAGTGTGTTGCCCCGAGGAAAGTAGACGTTTACCGGAGTCTTGATTTGTCTAGAGTGGTTGATTCGTCTAGAGTGCGTTGATTAAGGTCTCAGGGTGTTCCTTATCGGTTCTTTGATTCGCTTTACAGCCATTACCTATCTCGCCCCACGTCGTGTACCCTCTCAGCTCCATCTGTTTATCCAAAGAAACACTCGGACCTTCGACAGACAGCTAACGCCCGATAACCCGGCTGATAGTGGCGATAAGATCTAGTCTGTCAGGGACGAGTCAGAGGAGCGAGTGACGAACGATATGCACTTTCAACTGTACGGGCGTAAACACAAATGCAAGAAGGTAAACACTGGTGTACGGATTTCAGACGCAGTTGTACGGATTTCAGACGCAATTGTACGGATTTCAGACGCAGTTTACGGATTTCAGACGCAATTTTACGGATTTCAGACGCAATTGTACGGATTTCAGACGCAATTGGACGGATTTCAGACGCAATTGTACAGATTTCAGACGCAATTGCACAAACGTAAACACAATGGCATATAGTTCCAAGGTAGATGCATGGGCTTTTAAACATAATGGCTCCTATTCTAACTGACCCATTAGGTTAGGTTAGGTTTGGTTAGGCCAGGTCAGGTCAGGTCAGAAACTTAACCTAACCTAGCTATATTTCTAACATAACAATTGCGCTATTCAGGATGTGTGTGTGTGTGTGTGTGTGTGTGTGTGTGTGTGTGTGTGTGTGTGTGTGCGTGCGTGTGTGTGTGTGTGTGTGTGCGTGTGTGTGTGTGTCCTTGCATCATTCATTACCCCCTTCCCCCTCTTTAATCTCCCTCTTCTTCTATAATTCATTCCTTATTCTCATACATCATTATTCTCGTTCGCCTTCAGACACATCTAATCCTATTGTTCTTCCTCTCTGTTCCTCTTCATTCTTATCTCCTTCTCTTTTCTCTTCCATCACTAATAATTCCCTTCCACTATTTTCTTCAATATATTATCTTTCAGTTGTGTATTATTATCAACTTTTATTATCTTCTGTTTCTCTTTGTCGCCACTTTTATTCGTTGTGGTTCTAATTCTTTGTTTCTTCAGTAGATAAATTATAGCAGTTAGGAATTATTATTATTATTATTATTATAGAAAGGAAAGAGAGAGAGAGAGAGAGAGAGAGAGAGAGAGAGAGAGGACAAAGCAAACATTACGAATAAAATTATATACTAAACATTTATATATTAATTTCGTGTCAGGTTAAAGTAATGAGGAGTTCTCTTGAGAGATTAAGTCTTATCTTATGATTTCCACACCTGTCAGTGACGATATCTTGGTCACTAGAGAGCGGGGGTTAAGGCTGGGGTACTCTCTCTCTCTCTCTCTCTCTCTCTCTCTCTCTCTCTCTCTCTCTCTCTCTCTCTCTCTCTCTCTAACCTAACCTAACCCCATAATTAATACCAAAATCGCACTTTGGAAACCCATTAGTTGGCGAGTAATTAAAATTGAAAAATGTCATTAAATTTTCCAAGCATCATTACAATCACACTAATTACTTCACAATGGACCAAAATTAACTTTTCTCTCTCAATTGAAATTTAAGGGTTGTAACTAATTAAGTACCTACGGAATAACACCTTTGTCGTTCGTTTAGTCCAATAATGTTTCGTTCTTTGACTGTGATTTATTCTCTTATTGACCTACGTTGACAGGTGACCTTACCGGCAGAGGTCATGGATAGCTGTTTTAATATATCAAGATAAATGTATTTCTCTCTCTCTGACTTTAATAATTTAGTGAGATAAATAAAGAAAGTGAGATAAAAATGATGAATGATTTTATGGGTAATAATATGTAAAGTGAAGAATAAATAAGATAAATTTCAGGTGTTACATCTGACCTGAGTTTGTGCTTTATGTGAGGTCAGGTCACACCCATGTATACCCACGGGTCACACACACACACACACACACACACACACACACACACACACACACACACATACATGTAGCTCTATAAATAAAAAAATAAAAAATACACCAATAATTTATTTTCCTTCTCCACAATACAATATTTTAAGGTAAGTATTTATATTATTGTTAAAAAAATCACTGAATTAATGGAGAGAAAAATGTTTATTGTATCTCTTGTGGTTTTAAAGTATTTCCAAAGGGTATAAATTTGTTGTAGGAATTTATATTATTTTTTTTCCTGTATATATGTAGACAATTTATATACAATGTTTGATGGTATATAAACTAATATATACTATACATATAAGAACGTAAACATAGGGTATATATATTATTCATAAACATCCATACATATATATTCACAACAGGTATAAACACATGCTTATTTTCCTCTCATGCGTGCACTAATATAGACAGACACACAGACACACACACACACACACACACACACACACACACACACACACACACACAGACACACACACACACACACACAGACACACACACACACACACACACACACACACAGACACACACAGACACACACACACACACACACAGACACACACACACACACAGACACACACACACACACACACACACAGACATTCACACATCAATAAAAAAAACACCTACGCCAGGCAGAGACAAGCGCTCGTGTGTGTGTGTGTGTGTGTGTGTGTGTGTGTGTGTGTGTACTTAAAATGATTACAATTAAAAAAAGGAGAAGGAGGCGTATGAGAAGAAGGGATAGAAGAACGAGTAAAAGAAGAATATTCCTCAATAACAAAAACAAACACTAAGATGGAGTCAGGGAAGAGGAGGAGGGGGAGGAGAGGAAGAGGTTGGAGAAGGGGAGAGGGGAGAGGGGTGGGGAGAGGGGTGAGGAGAGGGAAGGGGAAGGGGAGGGTTAGAAATAATTTGAGGCCTCACGAAAGATCCAAATGTAAGAGATTAGCATTGCAGATGAAAGGCAAACTGGCCCATAAATCGGTGTTACGCTAGCGACTACGGCTATCTTCCGCCCGTGTGATGGATAACACTGACCCCTCCTCCTACCTCTCCTATCCCCCTCCCTCCTCCTCCTCCTACCTCCCCCACCCCCTCTCTTACCTCTCCCACCCCTCCTCCTCCTCCCCTCCTCCCCCTCCTCCCCCACCCCTCCTCCTCCGTGCCCCCTACTGGTAACGTAGAAAGATCTGTGGGTATATATTATAATATTGATAGATGACCTTTGACCTAATAGTGGTGTGTGTGTGTGTGTGTGTGATCTCCTTTCTCTTCCTCGTCTTCAATCTAATATTCCTAATCATTTCCCCCTTCTTCTCTTCCTTACCTGCTCCTCCTCCTCCTCACTTTCATCGCACCAATATCCTATAGGCGTTATTAACCCCCTCCTCCACACCAGGGGTATGTCAAGCTCTGGTGGGTTTTCTGGGTTGGTCTGTTCTCCTGGGGGGTGGGATCAGGTCCTGGTCTAGACAGGTTCACTACACAGCCCAGTGACCATGTCAAAATAAAACAGCTGGTTGGTCTTTTTCCTGTTGTGGCGTCTCTCTCTCTCTCTCTCTCTCTCTCTCTCTCTCTCTCTCTCTCTCTCTCTCTCTCTCTCTCTCTCTCTCTCTCTCTTTTTATTATTTCTATTATTATTACTATTATTGTCGCTTTTCCTTCTTCATCATTAACCTATTTACTGTGTTACTTTACCTTCTTGGCCACGCTCCTTACTTTACCAGGCACTAATGTCTTGTTCCTCGTTCCGTCTCTCAACAGTGATTAGCGCGGAACAAGTTGACGTCACCGTAGAGGGATGAAGTCACTGTAAGGTGGTGACGTAATCAATAAGTAATGACGTCACCAGTGGCTAGACGCGCTACCTGCCATCCCGAGAGACGATGTGAGTTAAAAAGATTATTTTTATCATCGTTACAGAGATACAGTGAGAGTTACAGGGGTACAGTGTGGGTTACAGGGGTACAGTGTGAGTTACAGGGGTACAGTGTGAGTTACAGGGGTACAGTGTGAGTTACAGGGGTACAGTGTGAGCTACAGGGGTACAGTGTGAGCTACAGGGGTACAGTGTGAGTTACAGGGGTACAGTGTGAGTTACAGGGGTACAGTGTGAGTTACAGGGGTACAGTGTGAGTTACAGGGGTACAGTGTGAGCTACAGGGGTACAGTGTGAGCTACAGGGGTACAGTGTGAGCTACAGGGGTACAGTGTGAGTTACAGGGGTACAGTGTGAGTTACAGGGGTACAGTGTCGGTTGCAGGGGTACAGTGTGAGTTACAGGGGTACAGTGTGAGTTACAGGGGTACAGTGTGAGTTACAGGGGTACAGTGTGAGTTACAGGGGTACACATCAGAAGTCAGTCACCTGTGTAGCCTCGGTCACCTCACACTGGCCTCGCTGGAGGTCATATGAACCTTGACCTCTCCACCTCCGAGACAAATCCACCTCTCAGCCCTACCAACACCTCCATTACCAACAATATCCCCGCCTACTAACACCACTTCAACCTACCACCACTACCTACCACCACCACCAAACTCCACCTACCACCAACCTCCACCTACCACCATCCACCACCAACCTCCACCTACTACCACCACCACCAAACTCCACCTACCACCATCCACCACCAACCTCCACCTACCACCATCCACCACCAACCTCCACCTAACACCAACCTCCGCCTACTACCACCACTACCACCTCCATCTCTCTGGGGTTTTTCACTCTATATCTTGGCCAGCGTCGATCGCTCCAGCGAACCCGGAATCTGGGGTCAGCCGGGGGGGTCAGGGGTCAGGGGTCATGGGTGGAGCCTGAGATAGAGGTTGAGATAAAAGGGTTAACTTGGTGATATCTGGACGGTGGTGATGGGTGGTGGTTGTGATGGTGTTAGGTGGTGATGGGTGGTGATGGGTGGTGGTGGTGATGGGGGTGGTGGTGATGGGGGGTGGTTGTGATGGTGTTAGGTGGTGATGGTGATGGGTGGTGATGGTGATGGGTGGTGATGGTGATGGGTGGTGATGGTGATGGATGGTGGTGGTGATGGGTGGTGGTGGTGATGGGTAGTGGTGGTGATGGTGATGGGTGGTAATGTTGATGGGTGGTGATGGTGTTAGTTGGTGATGGTGTTAGTTGGTGATGGTGATGGCATTAGGTGGTGATGGCGTTAGGTGGTGATGTGTGGTGGTGATGTTGGTTAGGTTAGGTTTGGTTAGCAAAGCTGGAATAGAATCACAGTGGTTTGGGAATTCCAGTTACGAAGGCAAAGTTTTACGTTAATTTTACTCTTAAATTTTAAACTTAATAATATATAAGAGACCATTGACTTGAGGTGTTGTCTCTCGTGTGGATGTTGGAGTGTCAGGGTGTAGTGTAATAGGAAGCCTTATTGAGAGACAGACATAGGGGTAAAGATGTGTGTATGTGTGCGTGCGTGCGTTCGTGTGTGTGTGTGCGTGCGTTCGTGTGTGTGTGTGTGTGTGTCCTACTGGTCTCCCTGCAGGGGATAATTACGATTTCCTTTACCCATACAGCATCATTTTCCTGTCAGCGTTGCCAGTTGTGGGGGACCTACACACACACACCGTGATGGGGGGTGCAGCCAATGGTAGACGCCCTCTTATAGTAAACGCATATCTTGTGTGGCAGTCAACAGGATGATACTATTAAACTTTATATTTAATTTATTCAAACTCTACAACCCTTTCACCTTACGCAGATACGCAGGTTAGGTTAGGTACGCCCAGGTGTGTGTTACCTTTATCATCTCAGGTACACAGGGTGATGAAACGCACCGTGTGGGTCGTAGGCTGACGGTGTGGTGTAATACTGCTCGACAAAGAGTGTTTATACACCTCAGGCAAACCCCATAACTCCTTGAGACCGTCTCCCAGAGTCTCGTTAACTAGGAGACTCTAACCACTATTACGGAGACCTACAGAGAGATAAATTCCTATAGGATATTCATTTTCCTTCTGTCTTAATCACCTTCAAGTGGAAATCCTTATGAGGTGATGTGTTGGGCGTTAATGAGGTGTTGATCCAGGTGAGCGGGGTCTCTCACCTGAGGCCCAGCCGTACCCTCATCTTTTCTGGGCAAGATATTACCGACTCCGTCATTTCCGAGGTGATTAGTGGGGGTCAGAGGTCATCCTGGGGTCATGGGGTCATTAGGGGGAGGCGGGGGGGAGGGGAGGGGCAAGGTTATCTTCGTCATCATCTGTTTGACTTAGACCTACACGAGGTTGTTGGTGATGGTGGTGATGGTGATGGTGGTGGTGATGGTGGTGGTGGTGGTGGTGGTGGTGGTGGTGATGGTGGTGGTGGTGTTGGTGATGGTGGTGATGGTGGTGATAATAATGGTGGTGATGATAGTGGGGGTAGTGGTGGTGGAGACAATGGTGGTGATGGTGGAGGTAGTTATGTTTATTCTTACTTACAAGGACACGAGGCACTAGTAACTATTCCCTCACTTAACGACTTAATGTAGTAATAACCTATACAATTAGTGACGTCACACAGCATTATAAGTGAGTAATTTTTTCTCACTTAAATAATTGGTCTTATTATAGTGACTAACCTAACCTAATCTAACCTAACCTAACCTAACCTGATCTAGTAATAATATGATGATGAGTCCCGCTGAGGTAATTAAGGCAATGACCTCTAATTATCTGTATTGATGAGTTAATGAGGTCACGGCTCGTGTTTCTTGTCGTATTTGTTGTCATTATGATGGTGCGGGATGGTGACGGGATGGTGACAGGATGGTGACGGGACATAACAGGGGTGATGCAATGGTGACGTGATGGTGATGAAATGGTGATATGGTGATTCTTTGTTTACGTGTATGGTGATAGAATGATGATAATGTATAATGATGATGGAATGATGACATGATGATGTTGCTGAAACTCTGGTTAGGTTAGGTTAGGGTTAGGGTTAGGTTAGGGTTAGGGTTAAGGGTATGTTAGGTTCGGTCAGGTGTTTTAGGACATAACTTAACCCACCTTCATACAAAACCAAATTAACATAACACAATATCAGAAAATTATACCAATAAGGTTGAAAATACCAACACCTAACCATGTCATCTCGTCTCTTATCTCCCAGTTATTAAAATTTTCACTATCATAACACTATCATGCCCCTCGAGACACAGTCCTAGTGGCGTCGGCAGGTGAACTCAAACGACCTATCCTAACAATCACTCATTAACATATACTTTCTAAGGTTTAATGGCGTTAATTGTGGTGCTGGTATACTAATTGTGGTGGTGGTGGTAGTAGTGGTAGTGGTGGTGGTAGTGGTGGTGGTAGAGGTAGAGGTAGTGGTGGTGGTAGTGGTAGTGGTAGTGGTGGTGTTAGTGGTGGTGGTAGAGGTGGTGGTAGTGGTGGTGGTAGAGGTAGTGGTAGAGGTGGTGGTGGTAGTGGTGGCAGTGGTGGTAGTGGTGGCGGTAGAGGTGGTGGTAGTGGTAGTGGTGGTGGTTGTGATTTACGCAATTTTTCATAAGGTGTAGCGGTCATGTAGGAGGCTGTGTTTAGCTTGATAGTATTACAGATATAGAGAGGGTGTACATAGCTTAGTGTGCTCCCCCCCCCCTCTCTCTCTCTTTCTCTTTGTCGTCTCTCACCTGTTCGCTCGCTTAAATACAACGCCAGACACAGGTGTATAAAACTCATTTACAGAGACAAGAACTCACCAGGTGTTTCTTGTTACCTGGTGATAGTAATGTATTAAGATGGTAATCAGGAAGAAGCTACCTGAGAAATAATCCAGGTAAGGTAGATCTATTTTATGTTGTTGTGTTTTTAATTAGTCATTACCTGTGTTAATGAAGGGTTGGGAAGAGACGGTGATGTTAACTTTGTCTTTTATTCGTGTTAATTTTTTTTAGGAAGGTTAATTTGTCAGTTGGGATAATGTGTGAGTCAATGTTCATGATACTACTACTACTACTACTACTACTACTACTACTACTACTACTACTACTACTACTACTTCTTCTACTACTACTACTACTACTTCTACTACTACTACTACTACTACTACTACTACTACTACTACTACTACTACTACTACTACTTCTACTACTACTACTACTACTTTTTTATGTATGTCTGTTCAGTAAGTTATGTCATCTGTTATATGTCGTGTCAGGTGACCTATTAAAATATTGTGACATGTCCCCTCTACGTTGTCTTAGGTCATCATACGGTCATCTCAACCTACCGAGGTCATCATCACTCCACAAGTCATTTCGACACCAAAGTTTATCATTTAACCTCTGACATCACGCATCAGCTGGGGTCATCACACGTCATTGAGGGATCTGACGTCACACATCACCTAGGGTCATCACACACGTCATCGAGGTATCCGACGTCACGCATCACCCGGGGTCATCACAGGTCATTTCAGGTGATTTAGAACCATCACACAGGTCATCTCAGGTAATTACAGGTGGCGTCAGGTAATTGGAGGACCTGTCGACAACTTCTCTCTCTCTCTCTCTCTCTCTCTCTCTCTCTCTCTCTCTCTCTCTCTCTCTCTCTCTCCTCATCATCTGATAATGATTTAGAGAGAAATTAAATACAAAAAGGATTAAAGAAAATGTCATAAAAATAATTAAATAAAACGAATAAGAATAAATGAATTGGAAGAAGACAATAGAATAAAGACAGAAGAAGAAGACAAAGAAATGACACAAGAGCCAAAAAAGACAATAAAGTGAAGCAATAGAACTGAAACAACAATGAAATGAAGCAAGAGGAACATAATGAAACGAAGAAAAGCGAAAAACACAGAGAAGAAAGAATAAAACAAATAATATAAAGAAGACAATTAAGTAAAGACACTGGGTCACCTGTAGACTGGAAGACAGACATCCACCCCACTTTACCGGGGAGCTGGAGGTCTTCTGACGTCCCCTACCGAGCATGGGCGGTGTGAACTGCTGGGTCAGAAAGGTCATGGTTCATCTCCCAGTGGCGGCATCCAAGATTAATAGGTCCAGATTGACGGTGCGGGAGACTGCCACCTCCTTCTCCTCCTCGTCCTCTTCCCCATCCTCCTTCTTGTCCACCTCTTTCTCGTCCTCCTCGCCCTCGCCCTCGTCCTCCTTCTCACCCTCTTGTCCTCCTCCTCCCTGGGGTGGTGTGGGCGCTATGGACCTCAGCTTCAGGATACAACATCACCTTCTTGTCGTTGTACAGAGGTGGATCAGCCAAGTAGGTTCACGCTCGGGGCATCCAAATTCCACATCACTTTGACTGGACGCCTGGAGTTTAGTTGAGGAAATTAAAGCCGTCGAGTGCAGTGCCGGGCGGTCCTTACGTCTGAACCCAAATTCTCAACGACTCGTAAGATAAATTTTCTCTCTAATGGTAGTCTCAGTGTAAATTCAACGCCATATAAATCTATCATATCTGCGCCTTTAAGTGACAAAGGTACACACTAATGCCACCATATAGGGGAAGAATATTGGCGTAAGATTTTGTTTTTAAAGGATTCGAATTTTTTGTTCAAATGCCTCAGGTTACGTGCACGGAACCCTCATTAATAGTGCTAGGTAATTACCGTAGATAACGATAACGAGGTCCAGGGAATGAGTCCAGGGTATGTTAGAGGCACCCACGACACCTGATGACTCACTGCTTGAAGCATTAACCTAACCTAACCCCCAACCCACCACCTCCCTCCACCTCTACCCTAACACAAAGAAGAGAGGGAGAGTAAGGAGGTGATTTTTAGACCAATTTGGCGAGCAAATGTCAAGTTCAATTAATATCTGGTAATGTTCGTACGCAGTCCCACTGACATTCTTGTATCTAAAGTTCTAAACAAAGGATGGTTTGGTGTGAGCCTGGGCCGGGCCACGGGGTGTTAGGGCTCTGGAGGGTGTAGCTGGGTGTTGAGGTGGGGTCAGAGGTCAGGGGTTAGGGGTCAAGCATGAGGCCTAAAGATGTCATCTGTAGCAGTGGGCAAACAGAGGTCAAATCCAACCCATTTTCTATGAATCAGCCACCATCCATTTTCTTTCATTCCCTCTTTGGTAAACTCACTTAATCCATCATTATCATTGTGGTTCGGTGTATTTTAGTTGATTTTATGTTATGCTACGTTGACGTTACGTTTATATTGTGTTTATGACCTTTTTTATGATGAGTTTCCTTTGTGATTTTAATTTAGGTAAATGTTAAGGAGGTGTACGTAGACTATTATTATTATTATTAAATGATAAGACAGACACACCTTTAGCATATTCCTGCCGGGTGAAGGCACTGACAGCAACAGCAGTAGACAGGAGGACTAGAGCAGTGGCCCTCACAGTAGACAGAGGCCAGGGTCGTCTCATGGTAGCGGGAGTAGTGGTTGGATATACACACAGACAGACAGACAGACACTATCCCGATTTAGGTTCTGTCTAGCTACTGTTTCCCTCTTCCTGGCTGGTACCAGTGTGTGTGTGTGTGTGTGTTCGAACCAAGCTTCCCAGTAATGATGTATGTATGTATGTATGTATGTATGTATGTATGTTCATCACTTACTATCGCACCGAAATTCTACTGTATATAAATAAATGAAAAAAATAGCAGAAAGAAAAAGCCGCCAAGGTCAACATTATCGTGTGACCAGGGATACGATAAGAGAATTATAATTACGTTTCCTGCGTATGTGTTAGTTTCTCTCTCTCTCTCTCTCTCTCTCTCTCTCTCTCTCTCTCTCTCTCTCTTATTTGGAGATCTCAGAGTTCTCCAGATCATCTCCCACAATCCCTGACCTCTAGTTAAGGCTGTGGGGGCGGGGGGGGGGGGGTGGTCAGGTGATTCACTGGGGTCACAGGTAGGGGAGAGGGGTGGGGTGAGGTGGGGTCGAGGGAGGCAGAGAGCAGGTGGCTTACATCTCTAAGTGCTGGTTGAGGGATTATATATAGTGTAAATAGGGATGTTTAGGGGTGGATAAGGGTAATTTAGCTTATTTCACCCCCGAGAAAACCTAACGTAAGAATGGAGGAAACTGCAGCGGGCCTATTGGGCCATACCGGGCAGCCTCCTTTACACCCAACCCCTATCGCTCATATATCCACCCAACCTATGTTTGAAGCTATCCACCGTATTTGAGTTGATGATGATGTTTGGTAACTTGTTCCACTCAGCCACTACTCTATTTCCAAACAAATGTTTACCTATCTCGCGCCTAAATCTAAATTTGACTAATTTAAAAACATTGTTACGAATTCGCTCCTGGTTGGATAGTTAGAGTACTTTGTTATATCACCTCTGTTTAGCCCTGATCTCCATTTATACACCTTGATCATATCGCCTCTCACTCTGCGTCTCTCGAGGGAGTGCAAATTAAGATGCCTACACCTGTCTTTGTACTCAAGGCTGCTAATGCCCGGGATTAGTCTTGTCATTCTCCTGAATTCTTTCTAGGGATTCTATATCCATTCTGTAGTACGGTGACCAGGACAGAACTGAGTAATCCTAGTGAGGTCTCACAAGCGCAAGATACAGTTTCAGTATAACGTCGCTAGTCTTGTAACTAACACTTCTATGTATGAACCCAAGTACTTTGTTATGGGAAAATGTATCGAAAATTAAATAGTGATTGTGATGCAGGGAGATAAAACGTCACTTTGTTTATCATATTCTAGCTTGAGTAGTGTGTGTGTGTGTGTGTGTGTGTGTGCGCCACGCTTATCGTCACAGGAAACAGCTAACGAGGGTCGCTTTGTTGGTTACGATAGAATGAAATTAGAGGGAAAAAAAATGTACATGTTTGATTAGATATTAGCGAAGACCCCGTTAAAATGATGACCCCGTTAAAATGATGACCCCGCTAAAATGATATACTGATGTGCGAAAACACTCGTGAATACCTAAACATTAATTCGTTCATTATCTTCACCAGATTAATCCCTAAATCACTCACTATCTTCACCGGAATATCAATTACCTGTTGTTATTTAAACCCACTAAGGAGTTTAGAGTTAATTTCACAGGATAATAATTGATTCGTGATTTACGGCAGCAATAAGATAGAGACGATGTATTAATTATTGTGTGATGTATTGTTCCCCATTTAAGAATTATACAGCACTAACAATTATAGAGAGAGTGGAGATGAATTATAGCCTGTGTGTGTGTGTGTGTGTGTGTGTTGATCCTATTGCCAATAATTACCTATCTTTTATGTAATTAATATCTCTGTAATATACCTCACGAGGAGTTTTTACCCCCTCATCCTCACCCCCCTCATCCTCACCCCCCTCCTTCTCCTCCTCACCCCCCTCATCCTCACCCCCCTCCTTCTCCTCCTCACCCCCCTCATCCTCACCCCCCTCCTTTCCTCCTCCTTCTCACCAACATTCCACCCTCTGCAGCTTGTATAGACGACAGAATCAAAACATAGAATCATAAATACAATAATACCCACTAAACACGAGAAGAAACAATAAGTAACGATACAGTACGTAGTGAAGAGATTCCAATACTACTAAATCATAAACAACAGCATGATGTAATAGTAAGTATATAGTGTTAGATAATAAAAAGATGGAATGGCGATCCTCTTTTGTTTTTGCTCGTTTCCTGCCTTCGTGTCAAGCGTTTATAGTGTCGATTGATTCGCCTTTATGTTGTGGTGAATTTATCAGGGTTGTGTCTTAGTGGTATTTTAAAATGCCTTGTGGGTCTGTTACTGTGAATTATGATGATTATTGTAATAAAAGTAAAAGAATTATATAGATAGATACAGCCACTATTATTATTATTATTATGAAATGAACATCACCTAATAAAAGTGTCATGTCAGGGATAACCAAATTAAAAACTATTAAAGAAAATGAGTGTCAATAAAAGGGATAAGCCAATGAAGAAAACGTGCATCACATCAGAGGGATAACTAAATGAATTGGGGGGGCTTCATTTTACGTCCCTCGATCAAGAAACTCCTCTCTCGCTGGAGCCTTGTAGGACACCCAGGGTCCGGTAAGATGGCTATCGGCATTACCTGGGCCAAGGTGAACTGTAGGCAGGGGTCAGGGGTTATCAACATTTTACAGCCGCTCTATGACGTGTGGGTTATAACTGCGGCTGGTAATGACTCGCCTCTTGACGAAGGAGTTTGTTTGTAATGATGGGCGCTGATTGGGACGGTGGTTTCGGTAATTATTTTGTTTTCTTTATATATTTTTTTCTTGTTTCTTTCCTCAGCTTTACTTAATTAATGTCTTCTTGTGTTGTTGTTTTTTTAACTGGGGTTTAAGATCATTTATTTTGATATATTAGCGATAGGTGGGGTAGGGAGGAGGGGGTGAGGGTTGGGGGTAGGGAGGAGGGGGGTGAGGGTTGGGGGTAGGGAGGAGGGGGGTGAGGGTTGGGGGTAGGGAGGAGGGGGTGAGGGTTGGGGGTAGGGAGGAGGGGGGTGAGGGTTGGGGGTAGGGAGGAGGGGGTGAGGGTTGGGGGTAGGGAGGAGGGGGGTGAGGGTTGGGGGTAGGGAGGAGGGGGTGAGGGTTGGGGGTGAGGGTTGGGGGTAGGGAGGAGGGAGAGGTGGTGGACGGGAGATAGGAGAGGAGGGGGAGGTAGGGGTCTGCAGGGTAGGAGAGGAGGGGTGAGGGAAGTAGAGGGAGGGGGAGGGTCGAGAGGTAGGGTAGGAGGGGGAGATGAGGGTAAGCGGTGGTGAAGTGGTTGAAAGCTAATTGCTTGATTAAATACTACCGCTTGAAAATAGATGATTGCGTCTCTCTCCCCTCTCCCATTCTCCCTCTCCCCATCTACTCCCCACCCACCTACCCCCCACCCACCCACCCCGCTTTTCTCTCGTCTTTCTCTGTCAGTATTTAATTCTGAGTTGGGGAACAATGGCTTGTATTAATAAAATAAACTCCAGTAAATGATTTATTGCCATGAGGCCGTGGGTGGAATTATTTAGAGAATATTTGTGTGTGTGTGTGTGTGCTCTCTTTAAACACACACACACACACACACACTACTTAAGCTAAAATATGATAAACAAAGTGACGTTTTATCTCCCTGCATCACAATCACTATTTAATTTTCGATACATTTTCCCAGCGTGCAGCCTTATCAAACTCACCCCCCCCCTCCCACACGCCCCCCACCCCCCCACCCCCCCTCCCACATCCCCCGTGATTTATGACAAAGACGTTTATAAATTTGCACGCATGACAACAGATCCGTGGGCGTCGCAATTACCTTGTCGTCGAGGTTAGCAGCGCTGGTCCAAGTGAGGTATAAAATAACCTCTCTCTCCCCTCCCCTCTCTCTCCCCCTCCCCTCTCTCTCCCCTCCCCTCTCTCTCCCCCTCCCCTCTCTCTCCCCCTCCCCTCTCTCTCTCCTCCCCTCTCTCTCCCCTCCCCTCTCTCTCCCCCTCCCCACTCTCTCCCCCTCCCCTCTCTCTCCCCCTCCCCTCTCTCTCCCCCTCCCCTCTCTCTCCCCCTCCCCTCTCTCTCTCTCTCTGTCTCATTCTCTCTCTCTGTCTCTCTCACCTAATGACTCAGACGGCAGACGGGAGATGACTCATAAGGTTTATTTTCTCACCGTCAATTAGAATAGTTACCTAACCTAACCTATCCTAACCTAACCTAACCTAACCTAACCTAACCTAACCTTTTCTCTCTAATTAGGAATATCTGTCTTTCTTTCCAGATTACGTAGAAGACTAGTTACCTGGGAGCTACCTTCATCTGACGTCATCAACACAGGTAAGTAGTATCCCCTTGTGTCAA
>CAUDMG010003340.1:1027500-1210000 GCA_958450375.1 Homarus gammarus
TCTCCGCCTGTGATGACACCTGTGTTGATGAGCAGTGTTAGAACAGGTGTCTCCCTCCCTGGGGTCACTTCTCCGCCTGTGATGACACCTGTGTTGATGAGCAGTGTTAGAACAGGTGTCTCCCTCCCTGGGGTCACTTCTCCACCTGTGATGACACCTGTGTTGTCATGTGTGTGTGTGTGTGTGTGTGTGTGTGTGTGTGTGTTCTACTCTTCCTCCTCTTCTTATTCTTCCTCCTCCTCCTCCAGACACTGCATATTCTAAACGCCCGTCACGTCTCCTCAGTCAAGTGTAACTCTCCAAGTACAACCCTTCCTCCTCCTCCTCCTCCGTTTAGACAACAACAACACGACCCTTGACGTCACACGAATACAAAACCAACATCTTCCGTGACCCCCCAGACACACCGTACTACTACCACCCACACCCTATCTCACACTCTCTCACCCACCCACTCTCACACCCTCTCACCCACCCACTCTCACACCCTCTCACCCACCACTCACCCTGTCTCTCCCCCCCCCCCCTTTCGGCTGACCTTTCACCTCACTAATCACAATTTAGCACTTGAGCATTACTGAGGCGTCCCGTCCCACAGGTAACATTACCGGTATTTAGGAGTCACTCTAAGTTATCTCGGCTCGGCGGGGACCTGCTAGCCTCCTCCTCCTCCTCCTCCTCCAGCCTCTACCTCCTCCTCCTTCCAGTCTCCTCCTCCTTCTCCTCCTCCAGGTGCTGATGAGCTCCTTCTGCAGGTGTTGTCACAGGGGGGGACCCGTAAGCGTCCCACTGGGTGACGCGTGCGTGTGTGTGTGTGTGTGTGTGTGTGTGTGTGTGTATCTGACGCGCACACACACACACACACACACACACCATGATCGATAGCTAAATCCTCACATCAAGTCACTTTTTTTCTCCTTCTCTTTCAAGTGATACTCAACACGCCTGATCGATCACCTCCCACCCTCAACACAGAA
Organism: Homarus gammarus; assembly: GCA_958450375.1. Lineage (NCBI taxonomy): Eukaryota > Metazoa > Arthropoda > Malacostraca > Decapoda > Nephropidae > Homarus > Homarus gammarus. Next base: position 1,028,478 of record CAUDMG010003340.1, read on the forward strand.
CGACACGGGTTAAGCCTTTGTGTGGCCTGACATTACATAAATACAAGACGTGCTTTTCTGCCTTCACAAAGACAAGCACAGTATATATAGTAGTGCGTACGTGTTGACAAGGACTACACCTGTTGCAGCCTCGCAATACAAAGGGACAATAAAGTACAGTACGTTGATCGTCCTTAACTCGGGGTCGGATTACAAGGAGGAAGAACATTTGAGAGGATGGTTGACATGGAGAGTTTTATTTTGTTTGGTTTCTTCGTTTTTTTTTTTTTTTTGCCTCTATCGTTCTGTGTTTGTCTGTATTTCTGTCTGTTTCTGAATCTTTCTCTCTCGCTTTCTGTCTGTCTGTCTGCCTGGTTTTTTTTTTCTCCCTCCGTTTCTTTCTCGTTTTTTCTTTTTTTTTCTGTCTCTCTCTAAATGTATATATGTGTGGGTACATCTCTCTCTCTCTCTCTCTCTCTCTCTCTCTCTCTCTCTCTCTCTCTCTCTCTCTCACGTTTAGTCAGAACAACACAGGCAGATAGATAAAATGAATGTAGGTGCATGATAGAGCTAACACACAATACGTCACAGCATGAGAGGGTCTGAACGGTGCAACGGTACGATGTTTGTGTCTGTACCTGCTGAACACGTACTGATGACCCCTTAACCTAACCTAACCTAACCCTACCTGAAACTTCACCTAACCTAACCTAACCCTACCTGAAATTTCACCTAACCTAACCCTACCTGAAACTTCACCTAACCTAACCTAACCCTTAACATGACATAACCAAACTCAACCTTACCGAGCTTAACCTAATCTGACCAAACCTAACCTAACCCTTTGGACTCGATTCTGCTACCTATAACAACACCTGTATCAACATTTGTATCACCTGCCTGTATCACCTGCCTGTATCACCTGCCTGTATCACCTGCCTGTATCACCTACCTGTATCACCTGCCTGTATCACCTACCTGTATCACCTGCCTGTATCACCTACCTGTATCACCTGCCTGTATCCAGTACCTCCTTCCAGCTTATCACACCCCCATTTCTCATTGACTGGCGCCACCTGAGCACACGGTAACCAGGTCACCCCCCCCCTCTCCTCCTCCTCGCTCCACCTGACGACTAATCTTTACGATAAAACCACAACAACAACAAATGCAGTCATCTGTTTGAACCATTATGTATGACATGATTACGAGGTGTCTTGATGGATCTAACGAGGTGATTGGGTGGTTGGCTAACTGCCCCTCGTTAAGATAGGTTGTTTGAGATGCCTCCAACAGCGGCGGTCGGTCTTTCTCAAAGGAAAAAAGAGAAAAAATTCATTGTGGTTGTAAATGGGAGGAAATTTTTGCTGTTAGACGTGATTGTGAAAGGTTTGTCTTCGAGGATAGAGAAGGAAGAGAAGAACAGAATAAAGAAAGATAGATAGAGTTAAGAAGATAAAGAAGGAAGAGAAGAATAGGGATAAAGAAAGATAGAGTTAAGAAGATAAAGAAGGAAGAGAAGAATAGGGATAAAGAAAGATAGAGTTAAGAAGATAGAGAAGGAAGAGAAGAACAGAATAAAGAAATATAGATAGAGTTAAGAAGATAGAGAAGGAAGAGAAGAAAAGGGATAAAGAAAGATAGAGTTAAGAAGATAAAGAAGGAAGAGAAGGAAAGGGATAAAGATAGATAGATAGAGTTAAGAAGATAAAGAAGGAAGAGAGAAAAGGGATAACGAGTGGTAGATAAAGACGAAAGACAGAGGCTGGCAGAATGATCGACCCCCCACACCACCGTCAATAAACTCACTCCTCGCTGTGTGTGTTGATCAGATAAACCTTAGTGGGGTTCCCTGCTGCCTCTACCACTACCTCCCTGCTGCCTCTACTAGTACCTCCCTGCTGCCTCTACTACTACCTCCCTGCTGCCTCTACCACTACCTCCCTGCTGCCTCTACCACTACCTCCCTGCTGCCTCTACCACTACCTCCCTGCTGCCTCTACCACTACCCCCTGCTGCCTCTACCACTACCTCCCTGCTGCCTCTACCACTACCTCCCTGCTGCCTCTACCACGGTCAAACAGATCATTCAGAGTGATGACACACCACACCATTCAGCCGTTTTACCAACATTGACGTGCCCATCATAACACTCTTGTGATTGTCGTGGTGTGTGGGAACTATGGTGAGGCAGAACACAATAACACACAAACAATATTTATTTTTCAAGTTGATAAGAAGAGAGTTTGGACGCTGGTGTGTGCTAGATTATTATAAAAGACGTTTGTAAGCTGGAGAGACTGCCGGCCAGATAGCCTCGGTAGTGTCCTATCACCGAGTACAGTAAACAATTAATTTCTCTTTATTTGTCTTTATCTCTGTCTCTTTCTGCTTCTCTTTGTCTCTTTTGATAATTTATGGCTTATATTCTCTTATTCTGTCACTGATTATATTTGATATTGATTTACGTAAGAGTTAAATAAGGATTGTATATATTTTGGCTTATGACGTCATCCCATAGTCGCCATTGCTCTTTTGTTTAAAGTTCGTGAATCGGAAACTTCCTGAGGTGTGACGTCATAATAAACTTTGAAGTATTATTGATATTATTTCTAAGTGACGATGACAGAAGGAGTATAATTCAACTAACTAAGCCAAGATTGAGTTAGTGTTATCAGCTTGAGAGAAGGGGGTGGGTGAGGGGGTGGTAGTAACTCAAGATAATGCTGTCAAGCCTAATGGTGAAGTTGACAGCTAGCTAACATTAGGGGGAGGGGTTAGGTTAGGTTAGGTTAGTTACAATAATAATAATAATAATAATATAATGGATAATACAGAAGAAATAATGTATACAGTAAGTACACCAAACATACACACGTCAACTATATTATAAATATACATAACTAACCTGACCTGATCCTATATCATACGTGAATAATGACCCACATATATGCACGTGTGTCTGTACTACATATGGCTGTTGCATATATGTGTGTGTGTGTGTGTATGTATGTATGTATGTATGTATGCAATAAGCTACAGAGAAAACACGAGGGTTCAACCATGCTTAATTGGGGGGGGGGGGTGATTACATAATACAACCTATACGTGTTTTAATTGGTCGGTAGTTAGGTGATAGGATTGTTAGTCACGTGTTTAATTGGTAGTTAACTGTACTGCCGTCCATAGGTGATTGTACGATAGGCCATACATGGTTAATTGGTAAACGAGTGCTGTAGTAGTAGTAGTGGTGGTGGTTGTGGTGGCCAGGTGTGTCTAATTGGGTTGTTAGTGGAGTGATGGCATACCGTCGTGTGATGGATTGTTAGGATGATGACACGTCTCTCTCTCTCTCTCTCTCTCTCTCTCTCTCTGCGTCTGGTGGTTCATTATCAGCCTGTAGACTCAGGTAGCGAGACTCAGGTGGTGATGTATGTTGCCAATTGAGGCTGTGAGACCAAACCAGCTGCCAACACCACTACTACTACTACTACACCACGTCCACCACCACCACAACCACACAACCACTACCACTACCACACACACTACCACTACCACCACACACACTACTACTACCACCACACAACCACTACCACCACCACACACACAACCACTACCACCACCACACACACAACCACTACCACGTCCACCACCACACACACTACACTACCACCACACACACTACACTACCATCACCACACACACACAACCACTACCACCACACACACAACCACTACCACTACCACCACCACACACACACAACCACTACCACTACCACCACACAACCACTACCACAATCACCACCACACTACCACTACCACTACCACCACACAACCACTACCACTATCACCACCACACACACTACCACTACCACCACCATTACAGACCCGTAACAAAAGAAAACAAGTTATTTCTGTATGTGTGTTAGTCTTGCCATCAACAAGAATTTTACCATAATAAATAACAAGATGATATATGACATGTTGGAACTACAAGCATACAAACATACATACATACATACATACATACATACATACATACATGCATACATACATACATACATACATACATATATATATACATCGACCACTACAATAAGTTTACAAAAACGTGACCATTATTTATATCACTATTTATACACATCTGACACACACGTCTGTTTAATGACCTTACTACCATCGGCCTCGTTTCATGTGTAGGTAGTTAGCGGCCCCAGGAGTATATGTCACCTCCCCCACCCCCACTCCAGGTAATCCCCCTCCCCCAGGTACTATCCTCCCCCATCACCATAAACCCAACTACTGCTCTCTATCTATCCCAGGTACTGTCTCATCCCTACCACAGGCTCAGGTACTCCCCCATCACCCAGGTATTCTCTCTCACGTCATAAGCCCAGGTACTGAAGCTCACCTGAGTGCCCCCCCCCTCCCCCCCCCTTGGCATTCACGACCCATCATATCATTAATAACACTCAAAAATGTGTGTGTGTGTGTGTGTGTGTGTGTGTGTGTGTGGACATAGTTGAGCTTCCGGAGTAAAGAACTGGAGGGAGGGTAGATGAGTAGGATAAAAGCAAAGAAAGAACGAAATAGGAAAGAGAGAGAGATACAGCGAGAGAGAGAGAGAGAGAGAGAGAGAGAGAGAGAGAGAGAGAGAGAGAGAGTCCATCATTTATCTCCTGGTGGCAGCATCACATACCAACATAAATTATAATAGGGCATTGACCATAACCCAACAGGCTGAGGGGGGGGGGGGTTATAAAGGCTGATCTAAGGGCTTCTTTCACCCCCCTCCGCCCCTCCTCCCCTCTCTACCTCCCCCCCTCCCCCCCCCACGACCCCACCTCTACCCTTACTATACCCCAATTTTGCTGACGTCATCTCTGGCCACCGTGTTGTTACCTGTACAATCACCACATTACCGATTGTTACTACCGACACAACGGCCATACGATCATACAACCACACGATCATACAACCACACGATCATACAACCACACGATCATACAACCACAAGATCATACAACCACAAGATCATACAACCACAAGATCATACAACCACAAGATCATACAACCACACGATCATACAACCACACGATCATACAACCACAAGATCATACAACCACAAGATCATACAACCACAAGATCATACAACCACACGATCATACAACCACACGATCATACAACCACACGATCATGCAACCACACGATCATACAACCACAAGATCATGCAACCACACGATCATACAACCACAAGATCATACAACCACAAGATCATACAACCACAAGATCATACAACCACAAGATCATACAACCACAAGATCATACAACCACAAGATCATACAACCACAAGATCATACAACCACAAGATCATACAACCATACTAAGTCAACCAGGTTTTTTGAGTTAGATAATCATAAAGTAATATATACAAATGGACTGTAATGTTAAGTTGAGAAAACACTTAACAGACATATTAGTGAACACCCGTAAACACTCACACGTCTTTGGACATACACATAAATGTACACGCACATGAAAACACAGAAACACACACACACACACACACACACATATATATATATATATATATATATATATATATATATATATATATATATATATATATATATATATATATATATATTATATATATATATATATATATATACTGACCTAACCTAACTACTAATATTCCAATTTATAAAACTGGTATTCTGTAATTCATAATTCGGTAATTACAAGTAATTATCGGTAATTATCAATTTCAGTCACTAATCAGCGTATAAAGTGTGCGGGTCATAAGTCCTTCATGGGGGCACAAACCTCACATTATAACAGCGCCTCAACACATCCTGCAGCGGCCAGGTATTCTCTCACCTGTAATACATTAAGTAGGTTTCCTTCTCTAAATATCACTAACCTTTTCTTCATAAAGGATCAATAACCTATTTTATTTCTTCCATAAAGTATTAATTTTTCTTAGTTTATCTATGACGTCAAATTTCTTTGTTTTCTTCAAAATTATTTAACCTCTAAGTTAACCTTTAATTAAATCTTAATTATTTTTCTCCTTTAAATATCAGAAATTTCTAAGCTTCTAATTAAATTTTAATTATTTTGCTTCATAAACTTTCAGTTATTTTTAAGATAACTACTAATTAAATCTTAATTATTTTCCTCATAATATATCAATAACTTCTCACTTAACCTTCATTAGAAATTATATATATTTTCATCTACTACCATAAGTAACACCTAAGTTATGCAGAGTGAATATTATGCTCTTTCCTTCACTCTAAATAACGTCTAACATTACCTTAATAAAATACAACGCCCATTACTGCTATAAGTAGTTATATTTAATACAGTTGTAATATTATTCATTAACATAAGTATTATTTAAGTAGGATAAAGTGATAAAAGTGATCAAATTAGATGTATTATTTTTCCATAAGAAATATTTAAAGCTCACAAGACGGTAAGTTAAGTAAAATAATATCCTTAGTTAAGTATAAAGTGTTTAAGTTGATAAAACAATTCGTATTTTATTATTATTATTATTATTATTATTATTATTATTATTATTGTTATTGTTATTATTATTATTATTATTATTATAACATTAAACAATAGACTTTCTCAAAATCTCTCTTGTCTGAAATACCTTGTTCATCACCCCACTCTCATCCCTCCGTCACCCCTCCCTCAGCCCTCCGTCACCCCTCCCTCATCCCTCCGTCACCCCTCCCTCAGCCCTCCGTCACCCCTTCCTTCTTCAGCCCTCCGTCACCCGTCCCTCAGCCCTCACCAGGTGCCCCGGGGTGGTCAGGTCACGTCCATTACCTAGTGTGAGGTAAGTTGTGGTCGACAGTTCTATACTTAACAATTTGTACGGCTCAATGACCTTAACTATGGAACAACTATTAATAACACGTGTACACCAGGAGGGGGGGGGGGAGAGTTGAGGTGTATATGGATAATAATGGTTTAAATAATAATAACCTAACCTAACACACTACAAGTCTTCCTCCTCCTTGTGTGTAAATCATCACTACAAGTCACATATTCTGCTTGGCATTATTGCAACATCCCTTCAACCTGCAACAGTGCCCAAGAGAGATAGCTGTGTTGACCCGCGTGCTAGTTATTATTATTATTATTATTATTATTATTATTATTATTATTATTATTATTATTATTATTATTCCTTCTAGTTCTATTACAGCAAATATATATATATAGGTTTCATTATACGTAATTATAGTACAAAAACAGTAAATAATAATAATAATAATACAGTAATGTGAACTAGCGGGTCTCAGCGGGCAGATAACATTCTTGTCCCGCCAAATATGGTCAACCGAGGCGAATGTGTCCGATTCCGTGGCTGGCTTCTGTGTTTATGTCCGGATGATTGGAATGAGACGTAGGCCGGAGCTATCTGTCGGGACGAGGAGGTAAACTCATTAGGAAATTGTTGCATGGTTGGTATTATTGCTCCCGAGGGTTTAATTGGTGTGTTTTTGTTGTCATTAAGGAGTTTAGAAAGCTTTCGGACAGGTATATAACATTTATTGGCTGATACAGGTTCCTGCCAAACCTGTGAGGTGGTCAGTGTTGGGAAATTACCACGAACACGACCTCTGACCTATTCTGTATTTTTATTTTTTTTAAACTTAACCTAACCTAACCTAACCTAACCTAACATTATTTAACCTAACCTTACTATTATTTAGTGGGAATTTTCATGGCCCTAAACCTACCACAGAAGACATCAAAATTCCTCCGATTGTGTGAAATATAAATGTTGTTCTTCCTTTTGGTCGTAATAGAGGCAACAGACAGACAGACAGACAGTTAACACCACGACTGATGGAGCACCTGAGGGAATCCCACACCAGAAAAACCCTTCATAAAACTCTTAAGAAACTGGTAAGAAAATAATTCTCTAGTTTCTGAAAATATCTTGATGTATAAACAGACAGACAGACAGATAGACGGGTATAGGTAGACAGGAAGATGGATAGACAGATGCGCTTAGACACATACAAAAACACACACGATGTATATATATATGTGTGTGTGTGTGTGTGTGTGTGTGTGTGTGTGTGTGTGTGTGTGTGTAAGATATAAAACTTTTCAAATCCCTGTAAATTCGTGGGTTAGAACCAGCCAGGTAGGAACAGGTGATTAAAGTACCCAACAGGTGTGCTGAGGATGGTGAAGAACCTGTCAGTGGCCGTGCTGGAGGGGATGGTTGGTGGGGGGGGGGGAGGGGGAGGGGGGGGTCCTGGGTGCATTAAATGGCCCACACCTACAAACGCCCATCCACCCATCTACCCAACCACCCACACCTTCAGTTCCCTCCCCACCATGCACAGGTAACCCCACCCACGTACCACTACCACTACCAATCTCCCCCATCCCCATCAATCTCCCCCATCCCCACACCCATCTTACCTCCCCCATTCTCTCACCTTCTCTCTACCTCTCTCATCCCCCTCCTCCTAACCCTTACCTGTACCTCTCTCACCTGCCCACGCTAATGACACCCACCTGAGGGACCACCAGGTGTTACTTTACACTTGACTCCTACTTGTCAAATCCTGGTGCTAAGTCAACGTATCTAGTTAAGGTAGAGTCCCAGTGTAATTTTATCTCCTAACTGGTCCTAAATGAATGGTATCTAGTTGAAATACAGTGTCAGTTTAATTCAGCTGTTATTGTGGGCGTAATTTTTGGTGATTTATCCAATATGAATTAATTAGATGTGGTCATTTATCTCAAATTATGAAGAAAATCTCACTTTATAACTATTAAAGATAACAGAACGAACCTAATTGACTTATTTAAGCTATATGACAAAAAAGAAATCTAAAATGGCTTCTTAATTCCACCGAGACTCGACCTTTACTAGATTCGTTTACTTAGTATTAATAAGGAGACAAAATTACACAGAGAGAGAGAGAGAGAGAGAGAGAGAGAGAGAGAGAGAGAGAGAGCACAACTAATTAACAGGTGATAATGACCCCATCATCAATTAAACAACTAATTACATGTTAGATCTCATTTACAACAAAACGAATCTAATTTAATAATCCCAATTAATTTTTATCTACTTGATAATAATTAACTTAATATTACAGGTGTTAATGTTATTCATTTCAGAGATTTTTTTAACTAACTATTAAGTAAAGGTATTTGAAGGTTAATTAAGAAGGACTTTGTCAATGTTAGTTTATTTGTCACTAACTCCTTGTGATATTAATTTCATGGATTCATTTATTTTGTTTTATTTGTTTGGGTGCGGTGGTCGAATGGATACAACACTCGCCTTATGTCCTCAGGGTCTTTGGTTCGATCCAGGAATAGGCCTTTTTTTTTTTACCCACACTTATTTGTCTAGAACTGTCTTCCAATCCACACTAACTATCCAAAACTATCTTCCTACCTACCCACAGCCATGAACTATCGACATTCCTCCTCCTCCTCTTCCTCCCTCCTCCTCCTCTTCCCCCTCCTCCTCCTCCAGGGCCAAGCTGTCCGCCTGCTGGTGTTGCTCTGCCCTAAAATAAGAGGACCTATTTGCTCTGCATTCACTTGTCATGTCGAGGCGGTGAACACAAGTCTGGCAGCGTGGGGGAGACTTGTCATCCTCCTGGGTAAAAACTGACCTCCTCCTCTATCTTACTGTGTGTGTGTGTGTGTGTGTGTGTGTGTGTGTCACAACGATTACACATCATTTACCACCATTAAACCTTCAAACTAAATAAATAAATTACTCTTACAAAATATCACCGACTCTTGGTAACTCTTAAAGCATTACTGGTAAACAACTCATCATGGGTCTAGACTCAATGACAGGAGATAAAATTAAAGCGTAGGGACCATACACGGATCCTGTCAGCTCTTAGCCTCCTGAACCCTCAGCTCTTAGCCTCCTGAACCCTCGCTGACTCTTACCGTAGACTTATAAAGACTCCTGGACCACAAACTACCAAGACATCCATATATTTTCTCCTATTATTATTTAACCTAAGTTTCCTTCAACTTCTCGTTCTGACTTGACTGGTGGATTTTGTTTATTGTTCCAAGCGAGGGATTTTTTTTCTACCAATGACGATTCATAATTTCGTTCTCTGATGCGATATAATGTCTGTGTGTGTGTTAGTGTCGTATATATTCTTTGGTAAATATGAGGCATTACTTGGGGGAGGAGAAGAAGGAGGAGGAGGAGAGAAAGGAGAAGAAGAAGGAGGAGGAGGTCGTGCCCTTAGGAGTGAGTGTTACGCTTCTGTGGCCACCCTCCTCCTGTCAGAAGCTGGACACACCCACCATCCATCCATCAGACCCTCTTGCCTGTGTGAGGAAGGGAGGGAGAGACGAGGAGAGAGAGAGGAAGGGGAGGGGTAGGGTGAGAAGGGATAGAGAGGGAGGTAGGGAGAGAAGGGGAAAGAGGAAGGAAGGGAGATCTAGGGTGATTGAACACATAGATCGTGGATATTATACACGCTGTAAATAGGATAAATAACCTTCAGTATTCACCTATTGACACCAACCTGATAACTCGCTGTTGTTTTCTCTCGTAGTTGTCCAGGTGTGACTCCTTGGCGTGGCGGGTGACCTGAACACCTTTAGTGGCAAATACCTGTGTTATACCTGTACTTATTGTATGAATCATCCTCCACCTTCACCCCGTCCCTCCCACCCTCACCCCCACCCCTCACCCCCACCCTCACCCCCGCCCTCACCCATTCCATACCATTTCCAGCTGCCGCGCGTCGCCCCTTGCCCCGGGGATATGAGTTTCATGGTGGGGGCGAGGGATGAGGGAGGAGCTATATTGGTTACTCCTAAACCTAACCTAACTTATCCCCCTCAACCTAACCTAAACCTAAAACTTTACTTAACCCTAACCCTAGCCAACACCTACCCACTAGTATAACAATGCTTACTAAACACACCTGTTCTCTCTCCACTATAGCCAACACCCAATGGCACCTTAACCTCTTACCAATACTGCAGCATTCATCATGTTCTCGAGCCAAGATAAATATTGAGCTGAGTGAATCAACAGTTTTGTGATTTTAATGGCGTCCCGAGCGGAGAAAAATGATCTGTTTCTGGTCTATTTATTTTCTTCATAATTACCCAAGTGAAGCCCGATCTACAGGTGACTTGCCTAGTGGTGTAACTCAGGTGAGGAGGGGTGATGGTCTCTCTCTCTCTCTCCCTCTCGTGAGTGATTAAAGAAGTCTCAGTAGTAAGCTGGAGGGGAAGCTTAGATCCTCGGTCTCTTTCCCTCCACTAATCTATCAGTTAGTGGGCAACCTTGGTGGCTGGTGGTCCTCCTATGTGTGTGTGTGTTTAAACATAAGCTCTAACAGACTAATTACTAAGGAGTTTCACAATGATTAGAATTGGTCTAGTTCTTGTTGAGGTCAAGCGGGTGTGATGTAGTCTAACTTCAACTCGTGAGCGTGGAACTTCAGGAGGCAGAAGGTGGCAGTGGTGAGGGTGGTATAACGGCTAAGGACCTCTTGATGGGTTGTGTAAAGATGGAGAATGATCCTACTCACTCCTTTCTGAACTGTCTCTCTATAAGTCTTCGTTGTGAATCAGATAAGGAAGAAGACCGAGCAGGATTGACGTGAAGGAATTTGGGAAGTATGAAGGTTGTGCAAATGTTCCTAAGTTGAATGAAATCTGAGTGTTGAGACGACCAAGGTTGTGGAGGCAATAGGCGGAAGATTTGACGATAATATTGACGTGTTCCTTCTAACTTGATTTGTCATCTATAATAATACCGAGAAATTTGGTGGAGTGTTCAACCTGGAGGATGTTGAGGCCTTAGGGGAACAGAGGTGGAACTTACTCGAAGGTGAAGTGTTGTCCTGGTTGAGGGTGACGCGTGTGGCAGCGGGTTAGTTCTGCAGAGACGGGAGACTGTTCAGGGTATTCTGGCGGGCGCTGGAGTTGAGAAACTTTTTGTCAACACCGATACTAATGGTGAAGCTATCAACTAACTTTTAGCAAGAAGTTGTAGCCCTCGAGGCATCATTGAGGAGGATAAGGAAGTACAGAGGTCCCGTCCTAGCGCCTTGGGGGACGCCGCAGATGGTTAATTGATAAGTTAAGACGGTCCCTCGGCAGCACACAACTTGGTTCACCGAGAAAGTCTATTGTCATGCTATTAGACTTCTCTGGATTCCAAGGTTGATGACTTTAATGATATTTGTGATGTTGTTGTTGATTAAGTCGTAAGCATTGGTGAAGTCTGTGATGATGAGAGCCACAGAGGTCTTATACTTCCCCGAGCTGCGGTAGATGAAATCTTGAAAGCTGACAAGACATTGAGTGCTGGAGGTGGTCTGCATATTGCGTGCCATGTCAGTTTAATCTCAGCCTAATACAAAACCTCCTCGGATTAGGCTGGGGGTAAGGGAGATGACAAGTGACCTTAACTCTTTGAATGATTGTCGACTTGTTGACTCGGGTATTTGAGGAAGATATGAAACCACCCAGTCAATAGAGCGATTTGTTTGTCTCAGAAAACCATTGATGATTGACCAGATGGGTTTAGCTACTTCTGGGGAAAACTCCTTGTAGAGCGTCAGCGGCAGGTCAGTGAGAAGGGTGGAACACATAGTAACCTTGAGAGTGTCTATAACAGTTCAGAGAGTAGAGTGACCGGGAGGTAAACTGGGGGACTGGGAGGTAAACTGGGGGACTGGGAGGTAAACTGGGGGACTGGGAGGTAAACTGGGGGACTGGGAGGTAAACTGTGGGACTGGAAGGTAAACTGGGGGACTGGGAGGTAAACTGGAAGACAAGGAAGTCAAGCTGTGGAGCGTGTGACGTATGATGACAACATGATCGTTACTTTGCTGAGCTGTATCAGTAGTGAGGCAGCTAAGGGAAGGGGGAGAGTGTGTCTTCTATAACCAAGCCATTCAGTTCCTCTAGTTTACCATAACCACTGAAGGTCCCTGTATAAGGATTAAGGTGTGTGAGTGGGGAGGGAGGGTACTACACACACACACACACTTAGAACCATCTCGTCAGTGTACATAAGCGTGTATGTATATATGTACGTCCGTCTAGATAAGAGCAGTAGCCCACCGTCTCTCTTGTCTGAGGCAAACGAGAGATAAGAAGACCCACTGGATCCTGGGTACACTTAGCTGGATATGTCGTATCCAATTTGGGTATGTCCGCAGTCGGGTATGTTGCGTCCTATTCGAGGTATGTGTCGGGTATGTTGCGTCCTATTCGAGGTATGTGTCGGGTATGTTGCGTCCTATTCGAGGTATGTCATATTCACAGGTCAGAAAAAACAAGTTTACACGATGGACAGAAAAATCAGTAAGGTATGATTTATTTATTTTTTTTTTACCTGTCGGCTGCCACCTGTTGCGTAATGACCTACCTGTGTGCTTCATTCTATCTCTTATTAAACACAAACCTCGTAACTATTTACCCTTCAGATCAAGAATAAATAGTCACTAGCCTCCTGAAGCTGTTTATTAATATGTCTATAAAAAAAAAAAATTTGCATGGAAACTCAAAAAATCCTCAGGAAATTCACACATACTCGCGGCGATCAGATACCCCGAGCCACACTCACCTCGCCCTCTTGCTCGCCGTAACCTTGTTCACTTTATCTTCCTCCGCCGAGAAAATTCCTAATTATTGCATATAACCTGTGTGACTCTCAGGTGTTAGTAAACAAGATGTCAGATTGGCTGTGATGATAGCTTGGGCAAGGGACAGGCGGACACCCTCAGCTCTCGCCTTGATGCACGATTCATGTTTTTATTCGCCATTTTTACACACACACGCCTCCCCCTTCTCTCTGTTGATACGGAAAGTCATAATGATATACCAGAGTGTAATTTGATGTATGTAGAAAGATTCCTACAGGCTCCTATGATATACGTGAATGAGAGGCGACCCTTGTTGTGGTGGTGGTGAGTAGCCCAGAGGTATGACGTCACCGCTCCTGGATCATGATTGGTGGGTTCTTGATCGTATGTAAGCAGCACTTCCATCATTGTTGGAATTTTTTATAAGGGTTTTCAGAAGAGTTTACATATTCGTCCTTTTTTTTTTAAATATATTAAAACCTGCTGGTGTGGGTTTTTTGTTCTCTTGTTGTTGATATATGAGAGTCAGTCTTCTGTAAAAGGTTCTTAATCTCTCGGCAAGCATGCAAATGAGGAGCTCGTTATTAAAGATAAAAAACAATAGAATATAAGGTATTTTGTACACGTAGTCGTCATATTTCTCAGGTAACCTTGATTTCCCTTATACCGACTCCAGTAATTACTTGAATAAACACCTTTAAGGCTTTATTAATATACTGGCAAGGTATCTTGACCCACTTAAGATACTAACAAGATAACTGGTAACTTTACTATAGCGATGACCTCGATGTGAGGAGGACCCGAGCTCAGAACCTAACCTAACCTACCAAATCCACTCTATTATAAAGAATTCCGGGCCGGTTCCGTGTCCAGTGGCCCACTAATGATCTGGCCGACATCAAAGGCGCATAAGAATTCCTGAAGGAGGGAAGGTCAGTCGGCCAGTGGGAGGGAGAGGGGGAGGGAGGAGGATAGGAAGGAAGGGTGGGAGGGAGGTAGGACACGCTATCAGACGCTGCCCTGAGGATGGCTAAGGAGAGCCATAAGTCACTGTCTGGCCTGAATTGCCCGTCTTCCTTCATCGCCTCCTTCAGGTAGGTCCTCTGACTATGCAATTTCCTGTTATCTCAATATATATAATTTTCTTTTTTTTTTCGGGGGAAGAAGAAAAAAGATAGATATTTAAAGTTTCTGAGTGTTGTGTGTGCTCTCTCTCTCTCTCTCTCTCTCTCTCTCTCTCTCTCTCTCTCTCTCTCTCTCCTAAGGGATGACAACACACGAACTGTAACTTGATCTGTCTAACCTACCAACTAGCTCACCTGTAGCCTACCTTTAACCTATCTAAGTATCTACCTAAAACCTACACCTGTAACCTACTTTAACCTACATTTTAAACCTATTTTTAACCTACATATATCCCTACAACCTACTTTAACATACCTACCTATAACCTACCTACCCATTCCCTATAACTTACATTAACTTACCAATCTGCACACCTTTAACCTGCTAGCCTCCCCACACACACACACTCGAAGACGACAAGCAAATTCATGTGTTGACGTGCTCCTGAACAATACCTCTGATGAAGCTCTGTACTTACCCCGGCACAAGGCTCGACGCGCGACTCACTTTATGGAGGTATTACAGTAAATGATGAGAGATGAGGCGGTGAGGTGCTTAATGAAAGGAAGTGGCGACGTATATCTGGGTCCTGTTGTGGGGGGTACGGTTGTGCGGGTACGGTTGTGGGGGTACGGTTGTGCGGGTACGGTTGTGGGGGAACGGTTGTGCGGGTACGGTTGTGGGGGAACGGTTGTGCGGGTACGGTTGTGGGGGTACGGTTGTGGGGGTACGGTTGTGGGGGGTACGGTTGTGCGGGTACGGTTGTGGGGGAACGGTTGTGGGGGTACGGTTGTGGTGGGTCAAGTTGTGGTTAGGTTTGAGGGTCCGGTTGTGCGGAGTCTGGTTGTGGGGGTACGGTTGTGGGGATCTGGTTGTGGGGGTTCGTTTGTGTGGGTACGGTATTGGGGGTACAGTTGTGGGGGGTTTGGTTGTGTGGTGTCCGGTTGTAGTTGTATTTAAGGGTCTGGAATCTGGCAGGAGTCAGAATCAATAACTGAGCATCGATATAAATCTGATTTAATTACCATACCTACAGCCACTACCACAGACAGTCTCATTATCATTAACTCCCTTGCCCCTTGCCCTTGCCCCTGCCCCTGCCCTTGCCCTTGCCCCTTGCCCCTGCCCTTGTCCTTGACCTTGACCTAGACCTAGCCCTTGACATTCTCAACCTCATAATTACCATAGTTTCTAACACCATTACAACCACCACCACAACCACAATTGACTACTACTGTTACTACTACTGTTACTACTACTACTACTACTACTACTACTACTACTACTTTTTTTTTTAAACGTGGCCTCCAGCCTCCCCCAATAGCCACACCTTCGTCACCATATAATTACCTTAATATTGAATATCCTAATACATAAGAAGCTATCCTATCTGTGTTAAATTAGTTGAGCCGCAGATCTATGCGGCATTCAGTGACTGTAGCCTCATAGTCAATATCTGCGGCAGTTGTCGGAGTTGGGGCAGAAGCTCTCGTTCCCCTGAGGCAGAGCAAAGCCGACCGAAGGAGAGAGAAGGACAGTCGACATCTCTACTACTACCACCACTACCACAACCACAACCACTACAACCACTACTAACATCACTACTACTACTACCAAATATACTGCAGCGCCTCTAGTAGTCGGGGTGTGTTTACATCATGGCGCCAGGGAGTAGAGGTTGTGTGTGTGTGTGTGTGTGTGTTTTCGGTGGAGCAAAAGCCGTCCTACAGTAGTCCCGGAGGCGGATTTGATAAGTTTCAACAAGACCTCGAGTTTGGTTAGGTTAGGTTAGGTTAGGTTAGGTTAAACAGTACCACCCTCCTGACTAGTACACAAGCAACCAATAAATGCTAGCAGGTTATATGCTCCAGTGATGGCTATCGGACGTTGCTGATGATAGCACATTTATCATGGTCGGTGGCTGGCTGGCTCCCCTGGCGATGGCAGTTAAAGGTTACCTCGATAACGAATGTAGCGGAGATAATTCGTGGCAGCAAGGAGGCCCCGACCTGCTTTGCATATTAATTCTACCTGTGTAATCAAATAATTAAAAGGAATGACCCTGTGTAAATTGGTGAATCGAATTGTCTTCTTCTTCTCCTTCTTCTTCCTACTCCTGCTCTTCTTCTTCTTCTTCTTCTTCTTCTTCTTTTTCTTCTTCGTTAGATGGAGGTTTTTAATCTAACGGACCGTCGATATAGCAGACTATCCTCTCGATATAGGGATGTACAGGCCAGAAGAAGACTGTGAGACGCTTATCATCCTGGCTAATAGGACACTCCCTCGTGTTCACTCAGATGATGACAGCACCAAGTCGAATGATTTCTCGGGTTCCTCCACATGATAGGATAGGCGAGTGTGAGGATGATAATTGTGTTGGTATATGAAGAACGTATCAATGCAACCGTGGACTGTGTTGTTGTGGTGGTGGTGGTGGTCAGCAGCGCCAGGTAGGTAGTGGACAGGGGCGCCTTCCCTCGTCTGCTGACCATCTTCCTCGTCCAGTTTCCTGAGTTTGTGTACAGGTTGTGGATAATGTTTAGTTTCCAAGTAACAGATAACACATAACCTCCCAGTCCACCACCCGAGGCAATTATTACATATTTGCTTAACTCTGACGGCACATCCCACCTCCCAACTAATGGTAGGAGCTCCTACCCCAGCCAGCGAGGCCCACCACAGCCAACCACACGACATGACGTCATGACTGCACGGTACTCGGGTAGATGAACGAGCTCGTTGTCTCGTTAACACGGCCCAGCATCACCACCTGTGCACGGTACTCGGGTAGATGAACGAGCGCGTTGTCTCGTTAACACGGCCCAGCATCACCACCTGTGCACGGTACTCGGGTAGATGAACGAGCTCGTTGTCTCGTTAACACGGCCCAGCATCACCACCTGGAGTGTTTACGTCATTATCACAATTCACATCTAAAATACCCCCCTGGCGGCGACTAACTCAGGAATACTGTGCCCCCTGTGAGACCACCTGCACTCCCGGCCGTTCCTTGCTGCCGATGACACTCAGATATGACATCACGCTCCCGGTCGCCTCCCCCCAACAGCTCACAAGGTTTTCCAGGCGGCTGAGGGATGCCCGCGCCGCTGAAATGTGTGACGTTAAATCTGTCCAGCGGCTCGCCTAAACGGACGGTCTTTGTGTATCAGCGGAGGAGCACTGTGTTACCAGAGGCCAGGACGACAGGGCGGTTAGATCACAACCCTGGGACACCGTGTGTGGCGGCTCAGTAAACAGGGGCCGGCCCCTCGTCATCTGGGCGGGACACTGACAATGACGGGCGCCACAGAAAGGACTGCTCCTTCTTCGTCCTCTTATTTATCTTCCTCTTCCCCTTCCTTCCTTCCTTCCTTCTTCCTCGCTGATTGTGACGTTTCTTACATTTTTTCTCCTCAAGGATGTCGTCAGCCTCACAGATGGTGGAACAAATTTAACACGTCCTCACAGGTGACCTACAATAATGCTAGAGAGAAGTCAGTTCTTTCCTCGTCATCCTCTTCGTTTTCTCCCACTTCTTGCTTGACGACGTGATGTTTCTTGCGCTCATTCTTCCCTAAAGACATCACCACCATCATCACCACTGCCACCACCACCATCACCACTGCCACCACCATTATCACCACTGCCACCACCATCATCATCACCACTGCCACCACCATCATCACCAGTGCCACCACCATCATCACCACTGCCACCACCATCATCACCACTGCCACCACCATCATCACCACCATCATCATCGGTCTCTTAGTATCCGCCAGGGATTTACGGTTACAGGGAGGAAAGATGAAGAGCAGGATGGTGATGATGGTTGTGGGGGGGGGGGGATGGGGGGACCTGTTCTTGTGGCTAATGAAGCGAGGTATTCACGCACACACTCTTACTACCAGCAAGCAATGTCCAGTCTTACATATATCTTATCTTACACAAGCTGCGGTGGTGTTGATTACCACAGTGACCTTTTGAAAGATAAATAAGGAGAATTGAAACCGTATGAGCGCCAGCCAGGTCTCTCAGTAATGCTTGTAGACAGAGTGTTCTTCAGGGGTCAATGATAGTAATCTTCCTGTTAGCCGGAATCCCCAATCCCCAGAACTCTCCAATGGACGGAAATGATTTTGAGCGAAAAGGAAGGTATAGAGGAGAGTAGGGAAAGGAGGGAAGGAGGAAGGGAGGTAGGTACAAAGGTGGGTTAGGGAAGGAGGAAGGGAGGAATGAAAGAAGGGAAATAGGCAACGAAACGGAGGAAAGGAGAGGGAGGGATAGATGCTATTCATTGCTTGATATCATTAATTATACCGTAGTGTGCCGCAGGTTTGGCCGCAGCCTACAATAAGGTGACGCAGTTTGTCATACACGGGCAAGGGCGGAGGGCATTATGGGTCCTGGGGAGGCTTTACAGGGCTGAGAACCTCGTGACATTATTCTTCTGGGAGATAAATGATGTTTTATTGTGGTAGGTGAGGAGGGAGTGTGGTAGTGTGGTAGGTGAGGAGGGTGTAATCGTGTGCTAACCTAACCTAACTTAAACTGTCATAATTTAACGTATTATTATTATTATTATTATTATATTATTATTATTATTATTATTATTATTATTATTACCTAAGTCACCCCCACATCTATACTCCTCAACAGATAACGACGGCTGAACTACCTAAACTGCTTGTTACCTCAACCTTATTTCTGATTGGTGCGCTGCCTTCCATCACCCCCCCCCCCCCCCTGTCACCCACTACCGGTCATGCCCCGACATACGTGATTAGTGAACATATTGGTGATACTTTACTTCAGTTTCCTTGTGGTTAATAAATCGGGTGTTGGAACTGTGAAAAAAACACCTTTGAGTTTACTTAAGAAACGGTAGATAGGTTGTGGTTTCTGTACTATCAACGCCGCGGCAAAATGACACCTGCTCTGTGACACCTTCTCTCTGACACCTGCCCTGTGACACCTGCTCTGTGACACCTGCCCTGTGACACCTGCTCTGTGACACCTGTTCCATGACAGAAGTAAGATAAGTGCCAATGTATTATATATACTGGGATGGATCACAGATGTTAGAGGTTTATATAAGGGGCAAGATATTGTTTGTGGACCCTGTGTGTGTTAGGTTAGGTACCCATTCACAGCTGGGTGAACCTTGGGAGGGAGAGGGTGCCCCGAAAACGAACCAAGGAACGTTAGTACAGGAGGCGAGCTCTGTACTCACTCAGCCGCCGCTCCCTTCAACCCATCAACGTGGCTATATATTACGGTAAAGTCGGTGTGTTAACTTCCTGCTAAGTGGCTCAGTCAGTCAATTTGCATGTTAATTCTTGGATGTTAAGGAGAGGAGGGAGAAGGGTGAAAGAGGGAGGGTGAAAGCGAGAGGGTGAAAGAGGGAGGGTGAAAGAGGGAGGTGGGTTAGAGGGAGGTGGGTTAGAAGAAAAGGAAGAGTGGAAGGTATGAGAAGTCAGTCAGTCAAGTTAGGTCAGTCAAGTCAGTCAAATCAGCTCGTTAAGATCGGTATTTATGGAGCTAGCAGGCACATCTAACAACTTACTGACGGAGGCGTTGGTGTGGGGGGACGGTTCGGGGCTGTTATGGGCGTGGGTATCGGGGCGTTTGGTTGGGCGTGGGTGTCAGGGCGTGTGACTAGGCGTGAGGTATCGGGCGTGTAATTGGTGGTAGGGAAAGGGGGGGTGGCCATCGAGGCACCGTATGTCCCCACCCCACGCCCAGAATGAAAGGGTAAATGAGAGGGTCGGGTGAGAGGGACAAATGAAAGGGACAGGTGAAAGGGGTAAATGAAAGGGCTGGATGAGAGGGACAAATGAAAGGGCTGGAGCAAGTGGGGTAAGAAGCAGCAAGTGAGAGGGCTGGGTAAGTGGGGTAGATGAGAGGGCTGGTGGAGAGGGAGAAACAGAAAGAGAGAGAGAGATCAGATTAGATTTTGAGATCAAACTGACTCGAGTTTTTATGTGGTCTTCATTCCTCGAGTCTGCTGCCTGGAGGAGGAGCAAGAGGAGCAAGAGGAGGAGGAGGAGGGGCAAGAGGAGGAGGAGGAGGAGGAGGAGGAGGGGCAAGAGGAGGAGGAGGAGGAGGAGACACATAATCACTATCTGCCACGAGCATCGGCAATACGGTGGACTAATTGGCCGGGTTCATCGCTACGTGGGTTCGAATCTCACCTGAGGGATCAATTTTTGTCGATATAAAAAAGAGAGAGAAAAGGTTGGAGTTATAAGGGAGGACTTTACTGAATCTTCGGAGCCGGACCTTTAATATGAGTCTTCGGAGCCGGACCTTTAATCGAACCTAATTGAGTTTGAACCTAATCTAACGTAATCCATCCCTCCCTCCCTCCCTCCCTCCGTCCCTCCCATTCCTCCCTTCCCAGACAGACAGACGGACGATGAGCCAGACAGACAGACAGACAGACAGACAGATAGACAGTGAAGGAGGTTAGTGCCAGTCATGAGCATATATTAAGCCCCGCTAGACGTACCAGGAGGTGGGGGGGGGGGGGGGGCGGCAGGGAGCAAGCATCAGCCGTCACTCTATGCAAATCTTGAGTCCAGATGAATCTTTGTAATCAGGCTGAAGATAATGTCTTGTTGAGTACGTAGACAAGTCAATCCTCCTCTCCCTCCCTTCCTCCATTATCCCTTCTTGTCTCCTTCATCCTTCTTGCTTAGCCCTCCCCTCCTTATCCTTCTTACCTTTCCCTTCTCTCCCTCTTTTCCCTCTCCCCCCCCCCTCTCGTCCTTCTCTCATCCTTCTTACCTCGTTGTTCTCTCCCTCTCAATCATCCCTCCCTCCCTTTCCCCTTTCTCTCATCTTTTCCCCCTCCTGTATCCTCCCCTTCTCACCTTTCACCTCCCTTTTATCCTCTACCCTCACCCCCTGCCACACCTCCCTTCACCTCCTACCGAGTCTGGTGGCGCCTCTACATGCCAAGGTGAGGGAGGGGGTGGGAGGGGAGGGGGGGGGAGGGGGGAGAAGGAAATCTAGAGGTGGTTGTGACGGTGGAGGAGTAGGTGGAGGTAGTGGAGGAGGAGGAGGATAAGGAGAAGAAGAATGAATAGAAGAAAGAGGAGAAGAATAAAGAAGAGTGAAGAGGAGAAGGTGACTGAACAGGGAGGGGCTCGGAGGGGTGTGGGGTGGGCGGTCAGGCAAGACGGATGAAGATTAAGGGTGGGGAGGTCAAAGGTCACCACAATATAGGGTAATAATTAAGGCAGGTTCGGCGCCGGGCTGACTGACCACACCAACCCGTCCAGCAATTAGGGGTGAAAGCCTGGACGTGGGGAGGGAAGAGGGGAGGAGAGAGGAGCGTTGATATGGGGAGGGGAGTAGGGAGGAGAGGGGGAAGGGTAAATATGGGGGAGGAGAAAGGTTAAGTCATCGTACTCAAGGATTATCTCATCGGACTCTAGTCTTTCTTGCCTGTGCATTAGTTCCTAGAGAGAGAGGGAGAGAGAGGGAGAGAGAGAGAGAGAGAGAGAGAGAGAGAGAGAGTCATTAACTGTGTACAACATGTGTGAGGGTAGACATGTGTGCTTGTACAGGATTTAATTAATTATTGTAATGTCGAGTTTAATACTGATGATGGTGTGTGTGTGTGTGTGTGTGTGTGTGTGTGTGTGTGTGTGTGTGTGTGTGTGTGTCAAAGGCAGGATGAGTGATGACCACTGTGTGAAGACCTGGAGTGAGAAGCCGCCAAGATCCCCGCCAGCAGTGGCCCGTGATGACTACCACTGCCTCCCTACCACCACTACCCCCACCTACCACCACTACCCCCACCTACCATTACTACCCCCACCTACTATCATCCCTTACCACCAACCCAACCCCACCTACCACAACTGCCCCCACCTACCACCACTACCCCCACCTACCACCACTACCCCCACCTACCATCACTACCACCACCTACCACCACTACCCCCACCTACCATCACTACCACCACCTACCACCACTACCCCCACCTACCATCATTACCTCCACCTACCACCACCACCTACCACACCACCTACCACCACCATCACTGCCCACCTACCACCATCTCATCCTACAGGTAATTAGGACCAGATGTTGACCTTCCTCTCACCTGTTTATCTCCTGACCCCGTAAACAGTAACCATCTGTCATAATTTTTTCCAGTAATTTTATCTAAACGACTAAACTACAAAGTGGATTTTAATTGTCAGAAAAAACTACAGAAAATTAAGCAATATACAGAATCATCTTTACGAGGCACATGATAGTTGATGCACTTGTATGAATGATGGCGATTAGAGTTAGTTTATCCAATCACACGTTCACAGGTGTTGGGAACAAACATACATACATACATTCATACATACATACATACATACATACATACATACATACATACACTCCCGAAGGCCCCCTAACAAGCCCTTGGAACTAGTCAGACCTTAACTTAGTGGTTGATTCACCTTCTGATACCAGGGAGTTACGTAGGGGAGGATGTTATCTCTCTCTCTCTCTCTCTCTCTCTCTCTCTCTCTCTCTCTCTCTCTCTCTCTCTCTCTCTCTCTCTCTCTCAAAGGAATTCCAAAGTGAGTTTTTTAGTTTAACAAATTTATTGACAAATCCTGGAGTACAGTTTGCCTAAGTGAGATAACGAAGGAGGTTTTGAAGACAAGCTGAAGAAGTCACGGGTGGCCTCCTTGTCTCTTTGGAGGTTTGGGAGGATTTTTGGAGTATCGTAAATTGGCCACAAATAATCCTAAGTTTTGGAGGAGGAAAATTATCGTTTGGAAGATATTATCAGGCGAAGAATTTGAAGGTCTTGGAGATTCAGAAATTATGTGACTAATGGCTTCTCGTATTTGGAGGTGTGTGTGTGTGTGTGTGTCGTGAAGTTCCTCTACGACATGTTACCACCTGAGTGTTTTGTGTACCACCTGTGTGTTCATGTTGTGTTGGGCAGGTGTTTGACTTCTTATCTTCTTCACTTTCTTTCTTTCTTTCTTTCTTTCTTTCTTTCTTTCTTTCTTTCTTTCTTTACAGATGGCAATTAATATGGGCAGCCATTTATAGTAGAGAGGAGGGGGAGGAAGAGGAGGATTAAGAGGGGGAGAAAAAGAATTAGGAGGAAGAAGAGGGGAAGGAAGAGGAATAAAGAGAAAGAAGAATAAAGGGAGGAAGAAGAGAAAGAAGAAAAGGGGAAGAAAGAGGAATATAAAGAGGAGGACGAAGAGGAGAGAGAGATCATGTCAAAACTACCTTCACTCAGAGAAAGCTGATGGCCCTCTTGGTGGACGCTGTGATCGAGATACGGTATGACCTCTCGGCTCCTTTTAGTGGACATGAAGAGAGCAAAAACCATTAATTACATTTATCATCGACTTAAGAGCCGTAATCGTGACAGGACCTCTCTGACGAAGGGCTACTCAGCCGTCCACAGTCGTCCCTTTCCTCTCAGTTAACATGATATACACATCGGCATATCCAGGTCTTCTCTCTTGAGTGTAGGGGAGGAAGGGGGCTTAAGGAGGGGGGTAAGAGAGAGGTGTTGGGTCGTATTTCACAAGGGATCACATCCTTCAAGAGGCGTCAGAGGCCTTTGAAGTAATGGTGCCGCGTCTTGTAAATCCTTCTCTTCTCTCTCCCTTAGCTCCCCAGGTAGCCCCCTCCCCTGAGAATTACCCGGATTACACCTCTGATGTTTAGCTCACTGGGGCACTGTGACATGGAACACCTTGTAATGCAAATTGGCATTGAAGGGGGTAGAGTGAGTGGTGTTTAATGTTAGTCTCAAAATGTTTATCCAGTTACCATTAGTGTTTAGGTTGAGAGTGTACGGAAGAATGTCTCTCTCTCTCTCTCTCTCTCTCTCTCTGGGATAGATAACCAAGGATAGGGAGCTAGGCGAGGATGGTGGTCACGTCTCTAGCCCACACAGTCGACACGTCCTTAGGGGCTATACATACATCTAACCTGTACACCGTGTTGCCTCTCTCTTTCTCTCTCTCTCTCTCTCACACCACTACCACCACCCCCACCCCCTACCACCACCACCCCCCACTACCACCACCACCACTCCCTACCACCACCACCCCCCACTACCACCACCACCCCCCACCACCACCACCCCCCACCACCACTATGTTCTGGTAGGGGTCACAGCTCCCAAGTCACCTGAGCTCCTTGCTGTTGAATATCAATACTATATCCCGTCAGCTGTGAGCCTTCTGGAGGAGTTATTGCATCCTGAAGGTCATGATGTGTTCAGCGCTCTCAAAGGGACTCGTAGGGTGACGTCATCCTCCCCTAGAGTCGTGAGAACATGATGGTTGACTACTTGATGCTGTAGCAGAGAGATAGGATCTTTCTCACAGGTTCATAGGCTACTTCTAACTCTGTACTGTGAGATGTGAGAAGGAATGTAAGTTGGTTGAGTTGTAGTTGATTTAAGGTTTGGTTGTAGATAAGTTAACATACAGGGAGAAGGTTTAAATTGATCTAAGATTATAATAAGCAGATGCGTTCACCTTTACGCTCTCTTTAACCGGGATGACTTAACATTTGATGCCAATATTCCACACGTTAGGTTAAATCATCGTTCTCAAAGGGTTAAGCCATCGTCTTCAAAGGGATAAATCATCTTCCTCAAAGGGTTAAACCATAATCCTCAAAGGGTTAAATCATCGTCCTCTAAAGGTTAAACCGATGCTTTTAAAGGGTTAACATGTCTGATTTTATTCAAGGATATTCAATTAATTCCTTAAATTGACAAAAAATTTGCCTCTCGTCCACACAACAGCGACAATATCCTCCCATAGTCACCTGTGAGTGACAACAAGACGCAGCTTATTACATTTACCTGTGAAGTCCTGTAAGTCGCTTCGTCTACCTGACAACATTGGAAGACTTCCATTATGCAGGTAGCAGCTTGCATTATGCATTCCTATTATTATTATTATTAACCTGCCGTGATGAATTAAACAAAGGTGTGCTAGTCAGTTCCATGTCTCTTACCTGTTGTGTGCTTTACTACCTGTTCTTGTACACCTACGTCGTATTAATCAAACCGGTAGCCAGTAACACGCGGCCCACTACCACACTGTGTTTATGCTTATAACATTTGCATGGCCTGACGACGGTGAGGAGCCGCGGTGAGTGATACCTGGCGGAGGTGTGATGGAGGAGCCAGACTAGGTGTGTGCACTGATTAGCACGAGTGGGTAGGAAGGTTGTTTGCTCTCTCTCTCTCTCTCTCTCTCTCTCTCTCTCTCTCTCACACAAAAAAATCATCTCCCTCCGATATTTACCAAGCTACGTTATCGGTTCGGAAGATCGGCTGGGTTCTATATTTGTATATAATACACTTTTTGCTTATCTCTTCAGTGGAGGTGAGAGAAGGGGGGGGGAGGGTAGATGGAAGAGAGGGAGGAAGGCAGGGTAAGGTGGGAGGGAGAGAGGGAGGGTGGATGGTTGGGAGGGAGGAAGAGGGAGTTTATTAGCCCCGTGCTATATGCTCTGTAAAAACTACCTCACATCGCTCACAGTGCTCGCTTAATATTAGTGATGAGTGAGCTAATCGCGGCCTTCATCAGAACCGTAATATCGGGTATTTAGTTTGTAAATTAGCGATGGTATCTGTAAATGTGTATAAACGCGGGCCTGGGTAAGTGCTGGCACCTTGATCATGGCGGCAGATTATAACCCTGATGCTTTTTTGTTATTATGCTGGTTCAGGGGTACCAACCTGTGGGTATACTGTTAGCAGGGGTACCAACCTATGAAGTGCCTTTAGCTGGGGTGCCAAATTGTGGGTTTTCTGAAGTATAACCCAGGAAGGGGTGTAAGGTGTTGGGATGTCTTTAGCAGGGGTACCATCTGACACATTCCTTACCATAGGCGAGGTATCGACCTTGGTTTAGTGTAAGCAGGGGTACCAACACACCGTATACTGGTAGTAGTGCTTGCTGCATTGGATTTATTGGCCGCCAACACCTGAGTCATTACGGCCATAGCAGGTGAGTGGCGCCCGCGGCTTCCTCTAATGCTGTTAAGGTGGTCACTAGGTATTAATTAAAGGCGTAGGTACATGTCACAGGTACAGGGCTCGGGTACACTTTTTGGTTTAGGGTGAATTTTAAGGGTTTGTTATTTTTGTAATCAATGATAGTCTAAGGGGTGAGTGTGTTGATGGTCAGGGTCACCAACTGTTCTTAGGAAGCTCCTTTGTGGCTCTGTCTGCATGAGGGTTCAGATACTCTAATTGTTTCCATGAGTCTACAGAAGAACCTGGTGCTAAGGCCCACACGCCCTCAACGCCTCATACGCCAAGTCAGTGGTACCAGTACACAATTTACCACTGACAGGGGTACCAACATACTGTTTACTATGAGCAGGGGTACCAACACACTGTTTACTATGAGCAGGGGTACCAACACACTGTTTACTATGAGCAGGGGTACCAACACACTGTTTACTATGAGCAGGGGTACCAACACACTGTTTACTATGAGCAGGGGTACCAACACACTGTTTACTATGAGCAGGGGTACCAACACACTGTTTACTATGAGCAGGGGTACCAACATGTTACGTGGCTGCATTTTTCTCCGCCAAAACAGCTGGTGGTCGCCTGGACGTTTACAAAAGAGCCACAAAGTCTTCTCCCAGCAGGTGTGCCCAGGTGTGCCACTCCTCCCGCCCTTCCCCCAACCTTCCCTCTCCCCCTTCCTTTATCCTTCCTCCTCTCTCTTCCTTCATTCTCCCATCTCTCCTTTCCTCGCTTCCTTCTCTCCCCCCCCCCCCCCCAGTGTCAGTCTCCACCTGTGGGAATTCCATTACTGGGGTTTTCTGCCACAACAAACTATTAAGCAAACTTTACCTCAGGACCGGGGCTATAAAACGTCTTTCTTTCTCTGCCGTTTGTTCAGTTCAAGATGTAGAGAGATGTTGGCTATATGAGCTGTGATATTTCATTATTTTATCATCAAAAATTAAAATTGTTTATTGCAGACGTTTTAATTCAAGGTCTTGGCTATAAAATACTTCATTTTCTGCGGGACATTTATTAAAAAAATATATAAACTTTTCCACAATAAACTATTTATTTATTCCATCACAAACCTCATATTTAATTTACATCAGACAGTTAACGAAAAAGTAACAAAATTAACATAATATAGAAAATATTATCCTGGTTGGTTTAAGGAACAAGGAACATATTTGTATCGTTACTTTTATTTCTTTAATGTTTTTTAAGGAACGTGACGTCATAGACTTAGGTGACGTCATAGACTTAGGTGACGTCAAAGACTCAGTGACGTCATAGACTTAGTGACGTCATACACTTCCCAGAATAAAGATTGAAGAGATTTTAGATAAGATATTTTGAACTAATCGTAGACAGACAATTAGACAGTCAGACGTAGGCAGGGGAGAGGGCTGGGGGCTCCCGGTGATAACCTTATAACCCTGTAATACTTCATCAGGGGGAAGGGGGGGGGGAAAGAGGGGGAGGGGAGGATGAGGGAAGAAGGGGTGATAGGAAGGGGTGAGAGAGGAGACAGGAGGGTGAGAGGGGAGGGAGGAAGAGGTGATAGGTGAGAGGAGGGGGGATGGGAGGGAGGAAGGGGAAAAAGGAGGGGGGATGGGAGGGAGGAAGGGGAAAAAGGAGGGGAGAGGTGAGGGGAAGGGTAAGGGAATGGGAGGGGGAAGGGTGAGAGAGGAAGGAGATAAAAACAAAGTGATATCTCTATTTGGCCATAAACATCAATTGTGTTTTAAGTTTTAATCGGAGAATTCACCTCTAATTTGCATATATGACGTCATTGTGTGTAT
Source organism: Homarus gammarus (assembly GCA_958450375.1). Lineage (NCBI taxonomy): Eukaryota > Metazoa > Arthropoda > Malacostraca > Decapoda > Nephropidae > Homarus > Homarus gammarus. The sequence goes on from CAUDMG010003340.1 coordinate 1,057,067, forward strand.
ATATTATTTAAGATTACTTATTGCAGTATGTACGTTTGTCCTTTAGATTCGTCTATGTCCACCACCGTCCTGGGATAGAAGGGCATGCGTGTCCTCTCTCTACAGGTGGCCTCCGTGTTGTCGTCTGAGTATCTGGATAAGTCTAACCTAACCGAACCAACCCCCAACCCACTCCGAGCCTAACCTAACCAACCCTCAACCCTAGCCTAACCAAACCAACCCCCAACCCACTCCTAACCTAACCAACCCCCAACCCACTCCTAACCTAACCTAACCAACCCCAACCCACTCCTAACCTAACCTAACCAACCCCCAACCCACTCCTAACCTAACCTAACCAACCCCCAACCCACTCCTAACCTAACCTAACCAACCCCCAACCCACTCCTAACCTAACCTAACCAACCCCCAACCCACTCCTAACCTAACCTAACCAACCCCCAACCCACTCCTAACCTAACCTAACCAACCCCAACCCACTCCTAACCTAACCTAACCAACCCCCAACCCACTCCTAACCTAACCTAACCAACCCCCAACCCACTCCTAACCTAACCTAACCAACCCTGAACCCACTCCTAACCTAACCTAACCAACCCCCAACCCACTCCTAACCTAACCTAACCAACCCCCAACCCACTCCTAACCTAACCTAACCAACCCCCAACCCACTCCTAACCTAACCTAACCAATAAAACGAATTTAAAATGAAAAAAATCTCAACTCTATACCCAAGTGATGCCCAGATAAGAGGGGAATATCGGGGTATATCTATTAATACCCAGCAGCTCTAAGTATCCAAGCACCACAGGAAAATTTAACCAACCTGCCCTGACTACCAAAATATTCCAGTCTGGTACACGTATTGTTGTACAAATTATCTAAATCAGTTAAGGTATTACCTGTCTTACCTTGTCAACACCTGGTAATTACTGCACCTGTTCTGTGTACCTGAATTTGTAGCTGTATTATAATCTTTGGTATTATGTATAGGAGTCTCTTATACTTTTAAGCTTTACGATATGATCTATACCTGGAGATTACTGTACCTGTGTTATATACCTGGAGTCTCTATACCTGTGTTGTATACCTGGAGTCTCTATAATAATAATAATAATAATTCTTTCCAAAACACAAAATATTTCTCCCTCAGACGTACAATGATTCCAGCACTCACATCACCTGTGGGTGTAAGGGAACACTTATCATTACCACCTGGGGAGTACCTGGTGGATAGTGACCTCCTTGTGACCTCTTTCACGACCTCTCACGACCTATATTGTTACTCGCCCTCCCCTGCCTTTTGTAGGAGCCTCCCGGGGCCTCCTTCATGGTAGGGTCTGGAGGTCGTCACCCCGGCTATTCTCCTGAAGAAGGGGTAATGTGTTTTCTGTCATGTTTTGGGTGTAATCGTCCTGTGGATTATCATCTTTGTGCTGTGTTGGTCTGAGGGGTACCTGTGGGTTGGGTGTGAGTGGGTGGGTTGGTGTGTGGGTGTGGGTGAGTGCATGCATGAGCGGTACATACACGGAAAAGAGGGAGGGGAGAGAGGGATACAATCAGAGGAGAGGGAAAGGAAATTGGGACAGAATCAGAGAGGGAAAGTAAAGTGAGAAAGTGGGTAAAATAAATACCTATAATCTATTGGTTAGTTCAGTCACGTGAATGTGCTACAGGGCATATGTCGTGAGTTGCTATTGGCTGATGGTGAATTATGGATTCTGATTGGCTCCTATGAGTTATGGTTGACCGTAGTGAATTATGGGTTTAGATTGGCCTGTGAATCTTGAATTATGATTGGCCTGTGATTTATGGGTTTTAATTGGCCAGATATGAGTTATGAGTCTGGATTGGCTATCTCGTCCTGGCAGTGTATAGATGGTTAAAGAATACATGTTAATAGAGGGAGATTTATACCTTTACGAGAGCCAGAAATTCTCTGTGGCTCGTAGGTCAAAATATCTTCCTCTTCTCGTAACTGGTAGGTTAGGTTAAGTTAGGTCAGGTCAGGTCAGGTTAGGTTAGGTCAGGATAGGTCAGGTCTGGTTTCCAGTGCGTATTAATATCCTTCTAATGGCCGGTACACCTGTAGTTCGAAAGAGAATCTGTACTGAAAACGAGAATGACTTTCAAATAATACCACCGTCAGTTAACACGATTATTATTACTGTATCTTCTGTGTTATTTATATATATATCGTAGTGTATATATCATTAGTCTGTTTGTAAGTAGGTGTTATCATGTTACTTATTGTTATCATTACTGCATCATTATGGTGTGTTGTGGTGACTATCTGTTGGTCATGGTGTGAAGGAGGTGTGTTATTATTGTTATCTGGCCGTGAGTCAAGGTCCAGGGGCGGTGTTTGTTGGAGGAGCTGGTGGAGGTTGGTGAGGGATGGGTGGAGGGTGTTGGGGGTTCGTGGAGGATGGTGGGGGATGAGTGGAGGGTGTTGGGGGTTCGCGGAGGATGGTGGGGAATGGGTGGAGGATGTTGTGGTAGGAGAGAGAGAGAGAGAGAGAGAGAGAGAGGATACCTGAGGGATAATCACGGACGAATATCTCAGGTGTGGGTGGAGGTCAGAGGGCGTTAGTGGCACGATGAGCACCTCCTCCCCCTCCACCTCCCCACTCATCATCCACCCCCACCAGTACCACGTGAAGGTATGCCCCCCACCTTCCTATGATCCACACCTTCCCCCAGAGCCAGGTCCAGTCCCCCATGGCTCACCTGCCCCCCGTCTCCCCCCGTGCCAGGTGACCCAGCCACCCGCACCTACACGTATATCCACGCTAAAATGTGACGGCGTGAACACTATAGCTCTTGACCTCTCGCCATAGTGTGATGACCCCTCTCTCTTCCCTTTTCCCCTCCTCCTCTCTTCCCTTTTCCCTTTCCTCCTTCCTCCCATTCTTCTTCCCCTCCGTCCTCCCTGTCGCCACCCCCACCCCCGTCACACACACACGTCGGAATATGTCACTGCTGAACCAAATACGTGTGTGTGTGTGTGTGTGTGTGTGTGTGTGTGTGTGTGTGTGTGTGTGTGTGTGTGTGTGTGTGTGTGAAGGCTTCCCACGACCTCTGCTGTAATAACATTAAAAAAAAACGAATGCAAAAAAAAAAAATCAATTTAACTTTAATGGGATCGTGATTTTAATCGTTTATTTCTCCTTTATTTTTTTACCCCATTATTCCTTATCGCTTTGTTTATATCATCCTAGAGTGAGGTTGTTTATCATCCTCCATTACCTCTCATACTCCATCCTTACTCTATCATCCTTATCCATACTCTGATGTGTCTTATCCTACTACTTCTTGTGGTATGTTAACCCCTATCATTCTTATCCATGCCTTAATCCACGTCTATCATACCCTATCATACTTCCCCTAGGTCCTAATACACCCTATCATGCGTAACACTCCTTATCATACACCATCATACCCTAATCTCCCCTATTAACCCCATCATACTCACCCTGATTTACCCCTATTCAAACTTCACTATACCCTATTTCAGTCCTATTACCATAAATATGTACTGTAGGTCCACACTCTCTCCCCATTAACCTGTGATGACCCAGGCTAAGAGTAAAGGTCCCTCGCCCCCCATAGAGAAGGGAGAGAGAGCTCTCACCTGTGTAATAAGTGTCGCGGTGAATCACAGGTGACGATCAAGGTGCCCCGCCGTTCCTCTTCTCCTTACCCCCCGTCATCATAGTTCGTGACCTGACTCCCCTCCCCCCAGTAACCCCCTCCCCCCAGTAACCCCCTCCCCCCAGTAACCCCCTCCCTCCAGTAACCCCCCCACCCCCCAGTATGCCATAAGAATTTGTTCACCTAATTATTTTTCTTGGGACTTAACCTAATCTAAACCTAACCTAACCTAATCTGACCTAGTTTAACCTAACCTGACTCGACCAAAACTATCCTACCTAACCTAACCATTGAGGATCTATCTTTGTGTCGTTGGTTCTCGCATCTTTAGTTAGGTAAGTTGACATAGGTTGTAAGGGGAGGGGGGGGGGATGTAGCCTCTTATCTGTTAATTGATCCAACGGAGAGGATTATGGCAGAGCTTACAAGTGTTGGGTGAGAAAACACGACGGGGACAGCCAGCGGGTGTCCAGTGGGTGGTGGTGGGTGTTGTGGTGGTGCTGGTAGTGGTGGTGGTGGGTGTTGTGGTGGTGCTGGTAGTGGTGGTGGTGGTGGCTCTTGCAATTATTATTAGTGGTAGTGAAGTTCCAGGTAAGGGCTAGTTTATTGTGCCCTCCATACTCACCTGTAAGAGGCAACACAAAATGGATTACAGAGCCCAGGTTACAGACTTTGACTTCACATTAGTAACCCTGATATAGTGCAGCAGCGAGAGAACCATTTGAGATGATCCCATGTGTCCAATTGGGTTGTGTCTTATGAGTTGATTGTTAGTAATATCAGACGCTGCTCATTGGTCAAGAAATGTATGTGTACCTTTAGACCTCAAGCACAGTTAGGAATGTGGTGATGCAATTATGTTTACTGGTAGGGGTCCAGGATGGTGGTAGTGGTGGTGGGGGGGGGGGGATATTATGGGTGGTAGTAGGCTGTATGGTTATTCTTGTTGTTGGTGGTAGGTGTCCATGGTGGTGGTGGTGGTGGTGGAGTGTGTGGTAGTTGTGGTGGTGGTAGTGATAGTCGACTTGTTGGGGGGGGGGGGGGGGGGGGGGCGGGTCATGTGTTTTGATATTTAAAGGGATTTTTGGGTGGAGTTCTGAAACTTAATTGGGAGGGAAGGAGGGAGGGAGGTAGGGAGAGAAGGAGGGAAGGAGGGAGGGAGCGAGGGAGAGAAGGAGGGAGGAAAAGGTGTTCAGTGTTTGATCAATTAAATACTTTTTCTCTTATCGTTCTGTTTCTTATTGTATTACTCTCTCTCTCTCTCTCTCTCTCTCTCTCTCTCTCTCTCTCTCTCTCTCTCTCTCTCTCTCTCTCTCTCTCTCTCTCTCCCTCTCTCTCTCCTGGACAGCTCAGTATGGGGTTGAACCATCAGAGTTATTGTGTGGTCAGCGGTGATTCTGTGTGGTAATAACTCGGGGTGTCTCCAGGTAACCCACTTTGCATATTAATAGTGTACTGAAAATGTCGCTTTTTTATCGTCTCTTTCTCTCCTTCTCCTCCTCATCCTTCTCCTTCCCTCTCCTCCACTTTTTCACTATCTCCTCCTTCTCCACTTCCTCCTTCCATCTATCATCCTCCTTCTATCTCTCCTTCTCCTTCCCATCTCCTACCCCTCCTCCTTCTCCTCCTTCCATCTCTCCTTTATCCAATTCTATCTTATTCCTCATCATCATCTCGTCCGTGTGAAGCAACGACCATCCCCCAAACCTTAGTATAGAACGTCCAATTAAATACCAACTCTAATCACCTAGTTATGACCCTAACAAGCTAGATTTACACCTGAATTAACTACCCTCCGTTATCTCATATAAACCAACACTTAACGTATGGAAAGTCCAGTAGTGATTTTAATTACTCGGCTACAATTAAGAAAATTATCAGTGATTTCTCCTAACTCTTTGTAAGGATGATTTTAACTTAGGTAAAACTACACCCTTACGATAATTGGTATTCATAAAGACTTCAGATAACACTTGATATATGTAGTGAGAATCATATAGCGAAATTTTGAGAGCTTATACATAGTGAGATTCGTATAGCGATATATTTTTTTTTCGTTTCGCTATGTCGGGTTAGTTTTCTTTCATTCACTGTTAACGATCAGATTAACGAGGTCAATGGATAGTGTTTTGATCGTTATGTGTGATGGTGATATGATTTTTGTTAATAGGTTCAGTTTGTTTTTATTGTTATAATGGGAGTTTGGTTGTATAGTGTCTAATGGGTTAAGTTATTGGGGTGAAAGGGTTAATTTTCTGTGTTAAAGGGGTTAAGTCATCATCTCAAGGGGTTAAGTCATCATCCTCAAGGGGTTAGGTCATCATCCTCAAGGGGTTAAGTCATCATCCTCAAGGGGTTAAGTCATCATCCTCAAGGGGTTAAGTCATCATCCTCAAGGGGTTAAGTCATCATCCTCAAGGGGTTAAGTCATCATCCTCAAGGGGTTAAGTCATCATCCTCAAGGGGTTAAGTCATCATCCTCAAGGGGTTAGGTCATCATCCTCAAGGGGTTAAGTCATCATCCTCAAGGGGTTAAGTCAACGTAATTTAGGCATTTTAATTAACACACATTAAAAGGTTTTATAAGGCATGAATATCATTAATCATCTAAAGTCAATATGAACGATGATAAGCAGGAATTTCTCTTAACCACGAGATAAACAGACTCCAGAATAATGACTTTTTACGATGATATGAAAAAATAACAGAAGAGAAAAGATAAACAGACCATTTGATTTCACCTGAGCTATTAAGATTTGGCTTTCTCTCTCTCTCTCTCTCTCTCTCTCTCTCTCTCTCTCTCTCTCTCTCTCTCACAAGTTACACCAGGTATTCTAGAACCGTAATAATCACCTGTAATTAATTTAACGAGACCAAAAAAACTCAGGTAGACACGACAGTAATAGACCAGGTGTCATTATTGCAGCCAGACTAGACATTAATGACCACGAATTTACACGTCAAAACACAACCTGGAATCACCCGAGTCTCCTGTCAACATAGAAGGTGTAGTCAAAGCAGTTATGTAAATGTGATTATAGGTTGTAAATCAAGGTTAGGTTAGGTTAAAATGGATTAGGTTTAGATAGGTTATGATTGGATGGGTTAGGTTAAGTTAGGTTAGGTTAGCCCTGGATTTTACATAGGTGTCAGTCACTGCCTTGGGGGTGAGGTCAAATTTCCGGGTTAAATCAACGGGATGGCGGACTTGGTGAGGCGGATCGAGCCTCTCAAAGGGAGGGGGGGGGATTTATACTTGCAAATGTGACCCTTATCTCAACAACTCCTCCTCAACAGTCGAAATATAACCCACTTTCATATATCGACTTCATATATCTGAGGTAGTATGTAATGGTACTCGTATATCGTGTTTCGAAGCTTCGGTATTTTCTTCGAAGCTTCAGCAATTTTTTCAAAGCTTAAGTATTTTTTAAGCTTAAGTAATTGTTCGAAGCTTTGGTATTTTCTTCGAAGCTTCAGTATTTTTTTCAAAGCTTAAGTATTTTTTAAGCTTAAGTAATTGTTCGAAGCTTTGGTATTTTCTTCGAAGCTTCAGCATTTTTTTCAAAGCTTAAGTATTTTTTAAGCTTAAGTAATTGTTCGAAGCTTTGGTATTTTCTTCGAAGCTTCATTATTTTTCTAAGTTCATTATTTTTTCGAAGCTTCATTATTTTTAAGCTTCATTATTTTTTGAAGCTTCAGTATCTATTGAAGCTTCAGTATTTTTTCGAAGCTTCGGTGATTTCGTAAAGGTGGGGTGTGTGTTGCTTTATCTGCCTCCGTGTATAAGACAAGATGAACCCGCCGAAGGAAATATAGTCGTCCTACAAAAATATCTTCAAGGAATGTCCGATGAATTCCCAAATTGAACACTGTAACTCCTTCATCTGTTATGTCATATTGTCTCACATAAAACCGTATACATATGTCTTAATATATACTTATTTTTAGTAACGTGTATCTTATAGTACAGGTATACCCTTATTTTCACCTGTGCTTCCATCTGTACCTGTACTAATTAGCTGTACTTGTACCTGTATTTACAATGATGGTGGTGAATGATGATTGTTGTGGTGTTGATGGTGGTTGTTGTGATGATTAAGGTAGACAGTGATGGTAATGATGGTGCATGACAGTGATAATGACGGTGGTGGTAGTTGAATGAATGATGAAAGCAGACAGTGATGATGGTGATTGTGGTACTGCTTGATGATGGTGTGGTAGTTGAACGAGTGATAAAACTTGATAGTGATGATGGTGAAGATAGTGAGGGGTAGTGCATGGTGAAGTAAACTAATGATGATGATGGATAATAGTCTAGTGTGACGTTAATAGCATGTGGCTGTGGACTGGCGGTAGATAAGTCACCCCTTAACCGAGCAACAAAAAAAAAACAACATTTACCTGAAACGCCAAAATACCTGTCTTTCACCTGCAGAATTTTAGCTGTGGTAATTACAGGTAAGATGTGTAATTAGCGCTGATATCCCGGGTGTGAGGTGAGATTATAGTAACATTTGACAGCCGATGACTGTAATAGAAAGCGGCTATCAGTTAGTTCTAAGGTGAGTCGCATCTTGGTTTGGTGCCGACAGTGTCCAAGTTGAGGGGGAGGGGGAAAGGGGAGAGGGAGGAGTAAAGGGAGGAAGAAAATGAAGGGGGAGGGGGAGGAGACGGGAGGGGGGGAGGGAGGAGACGGGGGAGGGGAGGGGGTCGTAGCAGTAGTAACATAGCGGTGATTAAAGGCTAATGCCGGGTTATAATCTGAAGCCGTTGTTATGATTGCTGGTGATGATGGTGTAGGAGTGAGGGCCAGGGAGGTGGTGAGGGATGGTGGTCGTTAGTGACACCCTCTGAACTCACCAATGGTCGTCAGGCATAAAGCTCTTGGTGACTGTGAGATGGTGGTGATGGTGTGGTGATGATGTGGTGATGGTGTGGTGACAAGGAGAGAAGGAGGGAGTAATGCTGGTGGTGATGGTGGCAACAGGGAGGGAGAGACACACACACACACAGGTAAATCAGGCGAAATAAGGTCAAACCAGCTAAGGTTAGGTTCAACAAAGTCAGAATAAACATTAGGTAGAAACAGACAAACTGGTATTCAAAATTGTACCCGAGTCTTGTCCATAAAGATGTTGAGGTAACTAAGATAATTGTGTCGGTGTCAGGTATTGCAAACTACAACATCAACATGGCGTGCAATTTTAGACAACTTTAGAGCATGAGTCTGCAACGTTGCAACACAGGAGGAATGTGGTGTTGGTGTGTTTTATTCAGGGTGGTTTATAGGATAGATTAGGATAGGTTAGGTTAGGTTAAGGTTAGGTTAGGTTAAGGTTAGGATAGGTTAAGGTTAGGATAGGTTAAGGTTAGGATAGGTTAAGGTTAGGATACGTCAGGTTAGGTTAGGTTAAGGTTAGGATAGGTCAGGTTAGGTTAGGTCCTGTACCACCCCTACTCCTCCACCACTACCTCTACTACCACCCCTCACCCCCTCCCCTGCCACCCCTACTACCCCACTCCCTCATCTCCACCCCCTCACCCTCACCTCCACCACCTCACCCCCACCACCCCCACCACCCCCCACCAACCCTCACCCCCACCCATCTCCCCCACCTCTAAAAACGTAACCGAGTGAATTAAGTTAGATGTAAGACCTTAACGAGCGCTGCATATATAGCAAAGCAATTAACAGCTTAATATATGAGTCTCAGGGAATTATAAAATGTTGTTTCATGGAAGCCTCGGGGCCCTGAGGGAAGAGTATGTTGCTGGGAGATCCTAGCTAGGTCATGCATCTCTCCCAGGGCCAGGTGCATTACTCCTATGCTTCTCAGGGCCAGGTATACGATATTTCTCAGGGCCAGGTGGGATGGACAATGTTAGAAATGTTACACGAACAGAAGCTTATATATTATTTTTTAACTAAACAGACAACGAAAACTTAAAACCTCGCTTAACCTAACCTAACCTAACCTATTACAATGTTAGTTAAGTTAGGTTAAATTAAGGTCAGATTTAGCTGATTCACAGAGCCAGAATAAAAAAAATAATAACTGTTCGCGGAATATCTCTTAACAATACACATTCTTCCTACCAAACACCCCCCGCCCCCACCAATCACCCCCCTCACCCACCAATCACCCCCTCCCCCACCAGTCACCCCCTCCCCACACCAACTTACCCGCAAAATTGATATTCTAATTGGCGTTGCTTGGACTGACTCTAACTGGCTGTATTTTATTTTCACTTATATTTATATTTTTACGACAGTCTCACCGGAAAGTAACGCGACTACAAATTAAATGTTATTAAATTTTTACCTGTAAGCGAGGTGTTATATTACCTGGTGGATAATTACTAATAGAATGACTGGGGGGAAAGTTTGTTGTGGGTAAGTTACTGTGTCTGACTGGATGATAACACGCGTTGGTTGTGAATTATGTTACGTATGTGTCTTATGCCGAGTGTGTCTGGTGGTGGTGGTCAGAGAGAGAGGTGTTCAGTAATCACCCAATGGCCTCAGGAGTGTAAGGTAGACGTGGCTCCATCATAAACACTACTTCACTACACCTTGTCCCGTTCATTTCTTATTTAATGGGTTATTCTTCCCTTTTAAGTCCCCCCCCCCCTACCTTCTATCTGACCCCCTTACTACTCTTCTCCCCTTCCCAGCCCCCTACCCTTCTACGACCCTTCCCATCCCCCCCTACCTCCCCCTCCCGTGATGGTGGACTTGTTGATCTAGATTCTAGATGGTGATGATAGTGGTGGTGGTTGTTGTTGTTGTTGTTGTTGTTGTTTGTTGGAAGACTTCTATGGCCCCGAGGTTACGTCTCTCCCACAGCCTCCCTCCCTCACCTCCCTCCCTCAACCCCTCTCTCCCTATACCCCCCCTTCCCCCCTCCGTCCCCCTCCTTCCCCCCTCCTTCCCCCAACACTCGGGTTTAATTGTTATATACGGGTTATCTTTACGCGTGTTGCTGTGAGATACTTGACTCACTCGTGGCAGGTGACCAAGTGTGTGTGTGTGTGTGTGTGTGTGTGTTCATAATCGTTTGTAGTTTATTAGAATTCTTAATCATTCTACCTCTTCTTCTTCTTCTTCTCGTCCATTTTCTTCTGCTTCTCTTTTTCTCTGTCCTTCTTCACCTTCTCTTCCTCCTCCTCCAGGATTAAGGAAGGACCCCATCAGGTAGGTCTTACCTTAACCTCCCTCGAGTACGTCCTCCTCTTTTGTAACCCAGTCAACATCCCTCTCCCCCTTAAACCCTCTACCCTTCCCCCTTTACCCCTTTCTCACCCGTCCCCACCCTCCCCCCCTCTCCTTCATAACCCTTCCCTCCTCCCCCCTTCCCCACCGCCGTCAGGAGAACACGTGCACCGTCAGCCTTCGATCAATGTCCATTTTTTGAACCCCTGTACAATCTCTCGTCAGCCGCTAATTCACTTTTCTTGGAACACACACACTCTCTCTCTCTCTCTCTCTCTCTCTCTCTCTCTCTCTCTCTCTCTCTCTCTCTCTCTCCTCCCCCCGTCATCCTTCTGCTCACCTTCCCCATTCTCCTCCCGCCCTCCTCTTCCTCCCGTCCTTCCTCTTATTCCCCTGATCCTCCTCTTCCTCTCTTCCTCTTACCCTCCTCCTCCTCCTGCCGGGAACTATTAAACAAGGCCAGGTGCTCCCGGCTACACCCAGCAGCCAGACCGATGTTATCACAGGAGCCATTGGCAGCAACATATTGCAATTAGCCGCCGCTGACTCTGCTGGGGAGGACCACTCGCTCTGGTTTTGTTTGGGTCGTTTTATTTTTTTACTGGACGCAGTTTCTTATTTTTGGTTCGGTGACATGATAGTGTGCCTACCTGCCTACCTGCCTGCCTGCCTGCCTACCTACCTACCTGCCTGCCTGCCTGCCTGCCTGCCTGCCTGCCAACATACCTGCATGCCAACATACCTGCCTACCTACCTGCTTGCATGCGTGCCTACCTGCGTGCTTACCTGCCTACCTAATTACCCCAAAAGGGTTAAAAATACAGCTCTGAGCTCTGGGTACTAGTCTAGCCCTACACACCTGCCCCTTAATGAGTCTCTGAGCCTCAACTGGATAATTTCGTGTTCGCGCGATACAACAACCACCAAGAACGGTAATTAGCGAAACGACCTAATTGGTTGTTATACTTATAAGGCAGAGAGGTGACTTTAACCTACCTGGGGAGGTGAGAAAATGGTGTATTGTGGGTAATGATGTTGATAATGATGATGATGACGTTGATAATGAGAATAATAATAACAATAATATATCATAAATGAGGTGCTGAGTGGGGGGGGGGCAAGGGTAGAAGAGGAGGAGGGAGGGAGAGAAGGAGAAGGAAGGAAAGAAGGAAGAGAGAGAGAGGGGTAGATGAAGAGGGAGGGAGGGAGGGAGGGAGGGAGGTACCGTCACATCAACTACCCTACATTTGTTTGTTAGTGTTATTCCCTCCTCTCTCACTAAGACTAGATGGGGTATTGTGTGAACCTTTGTGTCTGTTTGTCTCTTGGTCTGTCTGTCTGTCCGTCTGCGTCTGTTTGGCTGTTAACTGTTTATCTGTCTTTTTTGTTTCTGTCTTCCCCGTCGGAGTTAATAGACAGGTGCCCTTGGAACACCTTTAATTTTCTTATGGGGCATCACGGAGCAGGGGAGGGGCATTACACAGGGCGGGGCAGCTTGTCAAGGGTCCGGGGCAACATGACATGGGACGGGGCAACATGACACGGGGCGGGGCAGCATGAAGCCAGGGGCCACCAGGTAAGGCCACACCCCGCCCAGTAGTTTGTGTTGACAGTGAAAGATGATGGTGAGGGAGGTAACTAGCTCTCTCTCTCTCTCTCTCTCTCTCTCTCTCTCTCTCTCCTAATCTACTTTAACTTACCTCAAACCGCATTTAATCCAGTCTAACCTAGCGACTTCATTTACTCCTGACCTTAACTAGCCTAATCAAACCTATCCTAACCAAACCAAACCTAACCAAGACAAACCGAAGCGTCGAGAGGTGGAGCGACAGAGGTGCAGGGAGAAGAAACGAGACACTCCTTCCTCCTCCTCCTCCTTCACTTTCTCTTCCTCTCCTCCTCTTCCTACTCCTCTTCCTCATCCTCCTCCTCTTCCTACTCTTCCTCCTCCTCCTCCTCTGCCTCTTCTTCTCCTCCTCGTCCTCCTCCTCTTCCCACTCTTCCTCCTCCTCCTCTTCCTCCTTCACTTTCTCTTCCTCTCCTCCTCTTCCCACTCTTCCTCCTCCTCCTCTGCCTCTTCCTCGTCCTCCTCCTCCTCCTACCTTGCTCACCGCCCCCGCCTCTCCTCACCTGCTTCATTAACCAATAATACCTGCAGCTATCTGATGACGTTGATGATGGGGCAATTTTTCAATGACAGGTCACAGTGGATAGGTAACCTCTCCCTTCCCTTCCTCCTACCCTTCCCTTCCTCCTACCCTTCCTTCCACCCTTTCTTCCCACCCCCTATTACTGCTTCCCTCCTTCCTTCCCTCCCTCCCTCCCTCCTTCCCCCCCCCTTCTCCCCCCCCTTCTCTCCCCCCCTCTCTCGTCAGGTGGGTGTTGGGGGGGGGGACCTTAATGGTAGTCGGATAATGAGTAAAAAATCTTATTCAGACTAGGTAATCAAACCCGAATTTGCATAGTAGGTCAACGGGTTAGGTTTGGTTAGGTTAGGTTAGGGGCTAGATTAGTTGAGGTTACGTAGGCCTTACTCCTGATGGGGCCCAATTGGACACCGGGCTTATTGGACCCCAGTTTCAAGTGTCCCTAACTCTAATGGACCCCAATACTAATGTTTATATTGGGGTATGTTAGGTCTGTAGTCCATTTAGCCTATCACACCTGTCGTAGACTAACAGGTGTACAAAACATTATGACACACCTGCGAAAACATATGAATTAATCTACCTGTTGTAAGTTATCAGTAATGCAATTATTTTTTCCCTCTTTTGATAACGCCATCTATTGACTGGTTGATTAGTTCCATCGAAGCTCATTGATTGGTTCATGCCGCCCACTGACATTTTGGCTTCATGCCTGTCTCTTAATGTGATTGGCCGACCGTCAGCCAATTAGATTTGGTATTAAGATTGATCTTTGTAGGGATTGGTTGATAGTAAGACGGGTGATTGTATGATTCTTTGTTTGTTTGTTCTTCCTGCTTGTTAATTTTGAACACACACACACACACAATGTAGGTATAACAAGGAACAACCACAGGTATATTCTTAATTAACACAGGTGTACAGGTACTTCTCAATTAACCTGTATATATAGTCCTGAGTGTTTGTTCCTCCGTGTCTCACCTGCCAGTCTGGTTATGAGCACGCAACTCCCTTCCTCCCTCCCTCCCTTCCTCCCTATCTCCCTTTATACATCCACCCATCCCTTCTTCCTCCACTTTCTCCTTCCCTCCAGTCCTCCCGTTCCATGCTCCTTCTCTTCCCCCTTCCCTCCGCACCGCTAGTAGGCATGTAAACTCCCTCCCTCCCTCCCTCCCTCCCTGTAAACCAGTTTCCATCCTCCTCTTCCTTAGTAAACACGCAAACTCCCTCCCTCTCCCCTCCTCTCTCTCCCCTCCCTCATTCCCTCCCCTCTCTCTCCTCCCTCCCCTCCGGTAGTAGAGACGCGAGCCAACACAGGTACCGCCCATCACCGCCGGTAACAAGTACCTGTTTAAAAAGGTGGGATTAACTTGATTGTCGTGAGGTGCAGGTAGTTCTTCTGGGATACCTGGCAAGTGTTGACCCGACTCATCATAGCAAGAAAAAGGTTATAATTCATCTGATTTTCATTTATTTATTACTATTTCTTTCGTGTCATCTTTATTTCTTTATTTATTTTGCATTCAAGGATTTTTTGGGGGGTCCGCTACTCCTGACATTCTTTCAACTTGTGTAATAATATTCAAGAGACTTTTTACACCCAATTAAAACTTGCCTTAATGAAATAACTCTGTTGTGAGTGGCTGGTGAACCTCCACGCCTTCTGACCAGAGGACTTTTGTAATCCTATTGTAGTTGTCAAACATCAGCTGGTGAAATTCTATCTTGTCTTCTCTCTCCTCTCCCCCCCTCCCTCTCCTCCCCCCTCTCCTCTCCCCTCTCCCACCTCCCCCCTCTCCCTCCCCCTCCCTCTCCTCTCCCCTCTCCCCTCCCTCCTCCCCCCCTCTCCCACCTCCCCCTCTCCCTCCCCCTCCCTCTCCTCTCCCCTCTCCCTCTCCCCTCCCTCCTCCCCCCCTCTCCCACCTCCCCCCTCTCCCTCCTCCCCCCTCTCCCTCCCCCCCCTCCTCCTTGTAGCTAATCTCTCACTTTGATCTCCTTCTGACCAGAGACAAGAGGTACTTATCTCTGCTGATGGATTTATTTATTTATTTATTTATTTCCATTATGTAGAGTTTGAGTCAAGGTTCGAGGAATTTGGGTTAGGTTTTTTGTTTTATTTTGTTTTTGTTTTTTTATTTGTTTTTTGTATGTTTTTGTGTTTTTTATTTGTTTTATGTTTGTTTTTATTCGTTTTTGTGTTTTTCTTTTATTTTTATTTGTTTGTATTTGTTTTTGTTTGTTTTTATTTGTTTTCTGTCCATAAAAGTTACTTGTGGGTGATATTTTGACTTCTAGTACCTTCATGTTTTTGTTGTTATTTTCAGTTCATTCCTGTTGTTGTAGTTAAGTCAAATGTGTTCAGACCAGGTTACACCTTCAGGGCCTCCTTCAGGGACTCCTTCAGGGACTCCTTCAGGGACTCCTTCAGATGCACGACCTAAGGAGGGGGAGGGGGTGGAAGTAAGGGTAAGGGATGAAGGGTGAAGTGAGGGGATGAGGGATGGAGGGTTGAGGTCTGGCTGGAGGTGAGGTTGGGGAGGGTGGGGGCTGACGGTGAGGTTGGGGAGGGTGGGGGCTGACGGTGAGGTTGGGGAGGGTGGGGGGTGGAGGTGGTGAGGTTGGGGAGGGTGGGGGTGGAGGTGGTGAGGTTGGGGAGGGTGGGGGTGGAGGTGGTGAGGTTGAAGGTGGGGGGCTGGGAGTTAGGGTGGGAGGGAAGGATCGGTCGGACACTGTTGGGTCAATGTTCGTGTCTCTCCTCTTATCACCTCCACCAGGAAGAGACCCCAAGTGCCAACTGTCTCCTGAGGGCGTCTCACAGTAGCCACCTTCAGTAGTCTTCTCCCCAGTTTAAGGACCTCAACCTTAAACCGGATTTGAACTCTAAACCGGACTCAGATTTCCTGTTAAAATCCAGGGGTTTGCTTAGACTAGTATTGTATGACCCGCAGGTTAGGTTAGGTTAGGTTAGGTTAGGTTCGGTTAGGTTAGGTTACGTGAGGGTTTTGGTGATATTTTGGGTTAGGTTAGGTTAGATTAGGTTAGGTTCTGGGTCCTGGTCGACAAGGAAGGTCTCTGTGTCCCTGGTCGTCCCCTGGCAAGGCATGACACTTGTCACCTTTTGTCATAGCACTGGACTCTCAAGGCCTTCATGTCGGTCCAGTTTTTCCTCTTATAACTTGACTCCATATTCGTTCCCAAGGGCACGGCCAGCTGCTCTGTTAACACCCAACACAGCGTCTCTGGCCACTGAACCGCATCGAGGGCGCTTCCTGGATGGGGAAAGGTCACTGGGGAATTATCCTCAGTTTGCCAATAAGTTGGGAAAGGTCTTTATACCAGTGGTTAATCGATGACCTACTGGTTAGTGAAGTAGTAGTGTACGTGTGATAGTTCATGGTTGATACGTGTACTCTCTCTCTCTCTCTCTCTCTCTCTCTCTCTCTCTCTCTCTCTCTGCGGCAGTGAACCTTTCAACATCCTTTTATTTGTACACTAACCGCCCCCCGACACTTGGGCTGAGTGGCGGAGTAACATCGTCCCAGGCTGATATCATAACACACCCCCTCCCCTGGACTGGCAACACGTAACTACACATCCTTATGTCGACAGGATCTCTTGACTCGTCTTTGGCATGAGTTCCTTCACATCCTGGACTGATCTGTTACGTCCTGCTGCTACCTGGAGTAGGAATCTCGCATTGTGAGTCCTGTCCGTGAGGAGAGCGATACCTCCCTCCCCACCCACCCACCTCTCTCTCTCTCTCTCTCTCGTTTGTTCGTTCGTTCGTCTGAGTGCATTTGTGTTACTCTCTGTTTGTGTGTGTGTATCTGCATGACCGTGTGTGTGTGTATGAACGCCGCCATCTCCTGTATTGTGTTTCTGCCTGTGTGCCTCTTAAACACGTAAGTATTCTTGACCATTTAAATCATGTATGTCCCGCTGATTAAATAGGTAAGCTCGCGTGACAGTTTTTACACCTGGCTGAGGGGAGGTGAGGCGGGTAGGGTGAGGAGGTGCACCTTGGCGTGGGGTGGGCGGGCGTGTGTGTGTGTAAAGAAGGCGTGTATCGTGGGTGTATGTGTAGCTTGTGAGTGTGTGTAGGCGTGTGGTTTACAGTGGGCGTGTAGTAGCCAGACCCATAATATATCCAGGCAGGTGTACTAATGAGCCCTTACCTGGTTACCTGTGTCAAGGCGGTGGTGCTGTTGTATTAGTTTGTTGCTACCTGTTGCTATACCTCTGTTATTGCTTCTTCCTCCTCCACTTCCTCTTCTTTCTCCCCTTCCTCTTCTTTCTCTCCTTCCTCTTCTTTCTTCTCTTCTTATTCTTTCTTTCCCCTGTTTCTGTTTCTTCCCCCTCCCTTCCTGTTTCTTCCCCTTCCTCCCCTTTCACCCCCTCCTCGTCATTCTTCACCCCCTCTCTCTCTCTTCCTCCACCCCTCCTACCCCTCCTCCTCCTCCCCTCCTACCCCTCCTCCTCCTCCCTCCATCATCTCGATTATGGTGATCAGTAGCGAGATATTTGACCAATCTCTTGAAGGCTGTTGAGACGAGGAAGGGAAAACCGGTCCTCCTATTGGTCAGGTTCTTTTTGGCTCCTGACCAATCGTCGTCGCTGTTAATAAGTCGCTAATGGAGGTGACAGATGGATGTTATTTAAGGCTCACAGTGTGGAAGAGGAGAGACGGGAAGGGTGGGGTGGAAGGGTGGTGGTGGAAGGGTGGTGGTGAAAGGGTGTGATATTGTGCGTGGTTGGAGAGTGGAATAGGGATGTGGTGGCTGGATTTTAAGGGCCGGGGGGGGGGGGGCAGTGAGTATAATGGAACCCGGAATTAATTAATATATGTTTGTGTTTATTTATCAGTGGGTGTCAAAAGGCAAACAACTTTATATAAATGAATAATACAAATTTATTTATTTTTTAAAACAAGGAAAACGTATAATTAGTTTCATACGCATTAATATACATTCGTCGTGTAAAGGTAGACATTATTTATATATGCACCTGTTTTTATTTTTAATTAGTGAAAAAAAAAGAATATTCAGCATGGTATTTTGGTCTTAATTAAGCAGTAAATAACGCAGGTTTGAGTAGAGTTACGACCCAAGTGTAGAGTGACCTCACACACACACACACACACACACCCCTGTAGATTTAAGATAAGCAGTATGTAAATTAAGTATACCTTGATATGGTATAACTGCTCTGAATTAGTTTTATACGAGAGACTTAAGGAAATTCCACGCCAGGGAGATAGAACCTACCTACCTACCTACCTACCTTACCTACCTCGATAAATTTTTCTACCCATAACTCGTGCCACGTGATCTGATCATGGTAGGGTCTCAGTATAGTGTGGATGCCGTTTAAGGAGTGATTGTATTTATTTATTTATTTTACTCCAGTCAGATCCGATCATGACATAACCAGTTCGGCTAAAAATAATTCACCACTACAGATTATCTGACTCAAGCTGCATGGTTTTATAAGCTTAGGAGAGCAATGAATCAAGCTGACTGGTTTTATAAGCTTAGGACAGCAGTGAGTCTTGATGTTTCTCCGATACTCACCTCTCACCTGCCACACTTCGGCTACCTGGCATTTGTTTGGTATTTACACAATAGTCGACGCAGAGCGCAGGTGAATTATTTTTACTTCAATATCCTATCATTCTACTATCCTGCCATCATGCCATCCTACTATCTTGCCATCCTGCTATCCTACCAACCTGACATTGTATAGTGTACCATCCTGGCATCCTGCTATCCTGCCATTGTACTATCCTGCCATCCTGCTATCCTGCCATTGTACCATCCTGCCATCCTGCTACTCTGCCAACCTGCCATCTTACAATCCTGCTATCCTGCCATCCTACCGCCCAACCACCCTACCATCCCACCACCCTACCACCAGCACCTGGGGTATCTGGGGGAGGAGGAGCACCCCAGATAAAAACTAGTATCCTCCCGTCACCCCCGCTTAATCCAGGCAGACCGGGGGGGGGGGGGAGAGGGACACACCCCCTCCTGGACGACATCGCCGACGCTAATCAAGAAAGCGTTAGAGGTCTTTTTCAGGACCATTGTGGCGTGTTGTTGTCTTTTGGTCCCCACGATCCCGAGTCTTGGAGAGAGAGAGAGAGAGAGAGAGAGAGAGAGAGAGAGAGAGAGAGAGAGAGAGAGAGACCTACCTGTCCTTTCCTTACACCTCAATATTCACGCGACTCTGAGAAAGCGTTAACTGTAAGGGCGATGGTACACACACACACACAGACACACACACACACACAGACACACACACAGACACACACACAGAACATGATTGAAGGTCCTTTTTTTATCATAATACTGAAGCATGATTAATTATAGGCTAGGCTGGTCGACGCCTACAATGCTAAGACGAGAATGTATAATTATATGGTTTGGTGATGATGATGATGATGATGGTGGTGATGATGGTGATGGTGATGATGATGATGATGATGGTGATGATGATGATGATGAAGGATCGGCTAGTTAGTCAGTCAGTCACCAAGCAGATCGGACCAGTTAGCCTTCCACTCGCAACCAGTTAGTTACGTGGCCATTTGACCGTCGGTCCAGCCGCCCAATTTACCTAACCAGTTACCCAAACCAGTCACCCATCCAGTTCACCCATTCAGTCACCCACCCAGTCATCTTGTTGCACAGTAGTGGCCGAATTTGATGTCCGCAACCAACGTCACTGTCCCCTACCTCCCCCCCCCTCCTACCTTCCCTCCCTCCCTTCATCCCTCCCTCCCTCCATTGCATTAGGGCCAGCCAATCACGTTGCCTTGTTTACCTAGAGCCCCACAGCTAATTGGGCGGTGATAACGATGGGTGTTGTCTCCTGGGCTGCTGAGGGAGCCGCCATCTTGATAGTATTCTTATTCTTGTTAATGAAAAAGTTTTACATTTACAAGTGAAGGAAAAGTCTTATGTAAACTTCAACTACATTTCTCGCCATTGTGTCTACTGACGTGTTGGAGTTTGGTAAAGATGTGTTAGTGATGATAGATAGTGATCGCGGTCCTTCGTGCCCGGTGAAAGTTTGAACGCTCGTGCTTGGCTAGTGTACAGCGAATGAGGGTGCGCCAAGTCCCTAGACTTGCATCGTTTTCCATCGTAAATAAAATTGTTAATTAATGCCTTCCTAAAGAAACCATCGACATGGGATCAGGTTTGTTCCACTCTACGAATTTTTTGCGATTTTTCCACCAAGTTTGATGAAAAACGATTGTGCCGTTTCGGCTGCCCAGAACAGACACACACACGCCTAGTCCTATAGTATATTAGATAGATAGTGATTATATTAAGAGTTTGTGGGAATTTTGTGGGATTTTGGTTCATCAGTGACGTCATTACCCATCATGGATTATTAGTGACGGTGCAGGTATATAACAAATGTGTATGAAGAGTATACATAAGCAAACAATATACATAGACAACAGTAAACAGACTGGACCAGTACTAGGCCAACAGTTATCATCATACTTCCACTCATTATAGATACGCTCCCTGGAGATCTAACAGTACACTAAATTCAACTAAAATTAACGTACCTGACCTGACGTAGATTAATTGTAGTACCTCCACACATAATAATAATTTTACGACGCTACGAGATAAGAGTGACATCTATTTATTTAGTTACTAAGACCTCCAGCTGATAGAATTTATTGTGGTGATATATTTTTTGTTTTGTCTGGTGTTAATTTTTTTTTTAGGCCTGTTACTGTTGTCCAGTCGCCATGTCTTCAGGGTCAGCCAGACTCTAAACAAGATGTCGGGCAATGTTTGTTTTTTTCTTCACCCGCTTGACAACGTCCACTTGTCCTGTAGTGATTAATAACTCGCTGTGGGTTTTTTATTATCATTATTAATTTTTTGGGGGGGTTTCCTACTTTAAACATAAAGAGATAAATTAAACTGAAAATGTTCTCAAGATCACGGCGAATGCACCTTACTTAAAAAGTCCTACCCTATATGTTTAAGAGTAGCGGGCGGGGACGGGGTGCGCTCCGGACCAGTTTTTATTGAGCATACGGAAGCAGGTGTTGCAAGGCCCGCCCAGCGCCACTAACTCTCTCTCTCTCTACAAATGACATGAGTATTATTATTATATAAATTTCTTTATTCTTCTTTTATCGTGTGAGGATGTTTTACTGCCTCTGGTATATACTGAGGAGGATATTGCTTCAATATCATCTGTCGTGTTGGAACTAGATTGCTGTTTTTTTTGTTTTTTTTTAATACTTTGAGGTTAAGGCGTTTAAGGTGGATATTTTCTATAATCCAACCGGTTTCTCTAAAAGTCGGCGGTGGGCGTTGGTAATGCTGCAGCCAGAGTACATAATGATACCCCAGTTCCAGAAACATTGGCGGAGGAGGCGGCTTTCAATCCCACAATTTTCTCTCTTATCAACCATCAATTTTTCATAAACGAGTTGATGTTCAATTCTGCCATCTATTATATTTAACCCTACTCGTGGCCCGCCGTTATATGCTACCTATTTGAGTTCAAGAATAGGTATTTATAGGGTTTTAGAAGAGTTTGTTGTACTTAATAGAGTGTCGAGATAAAGTATAGATGTATAGAAGTAAGGAGAGTTTGAACCTCTTCTTGGAGTGTTGATTATAGATGTTTAAAAGAGAGTTAGGATGCCTCTTATGGAGTGTTAGGATAGACCAGGGGAAGTTTATAGGTTGGTTAAAGAGAGTTTGAACCTCTTCCTGGAGATTTAAGAAAAGAATGAATGTTTATCCGTCGTAAAGAGAGTTAGATGACCTTCGTGGAGTATAAAGTTAGACCAGGAGATGTTTATAGGTTTGGTTAAAGAGAGTTTGAACCTCTGTTTGGAGAATTTGACAAAAAGAACACGTTTATTGGTTGTAAGGAGAGTTGGTTGTTGTTCTTATAGAGTAGACTTGTGGATACAGCTGGACCCAGAGTGTGCAGTTGGTATTAAATGCAATGACTATGTTGGTTGTCTGTGTGTGTGTGGATGTTAACAGAGATTATCCTTGTTCGTACACCTCCTCCTCCTACTCCTCCTGCTGCTTCTCTCTTCCTTTCCTTTCCTTCTCTTTTCTTTCTCTGTCTTGTCTCCCATGCATCTTCTTTGCCTCGTTCATCTCTTCTTCCTCCTTTCTCCGTTTTAACCTTCTCCACTTTTGCAGTTCTCTCTCTCTCTCTCTCTCTCTCTCTCTCTCTCTCCTAAACTTGCGATGATCGACACCCATAATTGACCTTGTGTCTACGGTTTTGTCGACACTGGTAGACATCCACAGTCGAGTAAGGGTCCCTAGACTATCGACACGCTAAGGGAAATTAAGAAGATATATCAATAACCATCCAATGTCGACTAAGTGTGAGTGGAAGGTCGACACAGATTCATCAACACCTTCGGTCGACGCAGTGTCCCTGATTTGTCGACACACTAACCGATACCCACAATCGAACCAGTGTCCTCGAGTTGTCGACATACTGACCGACACACAATCGAACCAATGTACTCGACAAATCATATCACCTGTTGTCGTGTACACAGTGATTGCAGGAGACCTTTATCTTCACTATTATCTTCAGTCACTGGGCAGTGATGGCGGTGTTATCTCTCCTAACCACAAGCTGACCACAGACTAGCCACAAATGGTCCTCACATTGACCGCAACTTGACCGCAAACGATAAAATCTCCTTAAGGATTAATTGGATTAATTTTAAGTTATAATAATATGTTCCCACGACACGAACACTTCTTCCTGACAGCGCGTATGGTGGGTGTTGCTGGCCCACACCTGTTAAAGTCACCTAACCTAACTTAACTTTAATTTAACCTAACCTCACCTTAGTCTAACCTAACCTAACCAACCTTGACCTAACCTAACCTAAGACTCCAGGAGAACCACGTAACTACCGTTGTTCTACCTCTAGTTGTTTCATTAATTTTGCTTCAATGTCTTCTTCACACTTTGATTCGAACAATCTTTTTTTTTATGTAAATACCAATATCCAGCTGCCGAGGTGTCATCATCATATCGGGGTGACCGGTAACAGATAATCTCAATAATCGATAATTATTATTATTAGTTTTATTATTATTATTGTTTTTTTTTTCATATTAAGTAACATGCCAGCCCTCAAGGTCCTACTTATGCTGTTCCTCAAGGTCGTGCTGTCATTATTACCCCTCAAGTGTTAGTATCCTACATTTGGGTATCCTTCATCCTCCTCCTTCCGGCTCTCGTTGTCATCCAGGTACTTGATGGATGTGTCTTCCTCCGAATCCTTCTTGGAGGGTCTTCTTCAGTCGCCTCACTCGTTCATCTAATCACCTTTTGAAGTTTCCTCTCTACGTCCACTCCTCAGAAGCTCTTCATCCCCAGAGACTCCCCCATGCATCTGATCCTCAGAGCCTCTACCGTCCAACCAATATTCAGAGGCTTCTCTAAACTCCGGCCACTTATCCAGTCATCAGAGGCTCTCCACCCAACCTGTCCGGTCCTCCCCCCATTCAAACCGGACCAGACAGCAGCCGATCGAGTAGCCTCTGAGAATCTGTGACCTCTTGACCCGGCTGGTACTTTTTGCCGGTGAATTTTGAAGTTTATCCTGCCCCTGAGGCTGGGTTGGGCTGACTGACGCACCAGATGGTCTGCCTGGGAACTGACGTAACCAGTTGCTTAAGGTGGTAGAGCAGGCCTGGTCCTGTGTGCCCTTGTCCACGGCCGCGGGTAAATGGTGAGGGTGGAGGAGGCGGCCCCGGCACCACGCCCCTTGTTAGATGACGTGAAGGCCCACACAACTGTCCCCCGTATCTAAGGTCTTGGTTTTCAGTACCGACTATAATGAATTTTTCGACCCCCCAAAGTCAAGAGGTATATCAAGCAATTTTGGGTGGCTGAAAATTTAATATTGCTCAAAATCTCGTTATATGTCGTCCTCGAGGCGCTGATTATGGATCTGTGGTCAAAAAGTTGAAATTCTGGTAATCAAGTGTTGTGCAACTAATTAGCACAATTAATTATCAAAATTTCATACTCCAGTGACGATTAGGACAATTATTTATACAAATTTCAACAGTTCGACCACAGATCCTGAGTCAGCGTGTCTAAAACGACCTATACTTGGATTCTGAGCACAATTAAGGTCGTGGCCGCCCTCTACACATCCATCTCTCCAGGTCGCCTCTACTGACTGATCGTGAGGGCCGGGGAGCTGTGCGTCACGGCCACGACCTGCTGTACACCCAATACTCTTCTGACATCCAATACACTCATAACATTCTCCTTTAATTACTTACACAACACTGATATGCAGAACCAAAACATCAACACTGTCCTCATCGTTATCGCAGTGCTGTAACTCTACGAGGGTAAAAAAGACTCGACTAAAAATAACAAGTTGTTCTCTCGGTATACGATCTGAAGATGTGAGGGAGGAGGGAAGAGGAGGAGGAGGAGGAGGAAGGAGGATGGAGAAGGAGGAAGAGGATGAGGGGGAAAGGGGGGGTGATAGAAAATTAATTGCTCTCAAGTCTCAACACAGGTGAGAAGAGTTGTCAGGTTAACTTGTGGGTACCTGTGGGTGTGGTGGAGGAGGAGGTGGAGGAGGAAGTGGAGAAAGTGGAGGAGGAGGTGGAGAAGGTGGAGGCGGAGATGGAGAAGGTGAAGGTGGAGGGGAGGTGGAGGAGGTGGAAGGGAAGCTGGTGGAGAGGGTGGTGGAGAAGGTGGAGGGACGTTGTTTACTTGTCGTGTTGGTCGTCTACTGAGCCACCAGACTGAGAACTTGATACCTTTATAAACAGGTAATTGAATTCTGATCATGATGGAATTCTGGAAGGTGTGTGTGTATGTGTGTGTGTACGTACGTGAATATATGCGAGTGTAAATGCATGCGTGCTTGTATACGTGTGTGTGTAACCTCAGTATGCATGCGTGTTCGTGCTTGTGTACAAAAAAAATGCAATTGAAACTTCACTACAGACAAGTACAGTACATTATGTCCTCACAAGCACTGATAACAAAGTTGATATATATGTGAACACCAAGATATAAATACAGACGTACTGTATCTATGTCCGGGTAATAACATACTGTACACACGCTTGTTTATACGTGTGTGTGTGTGTGTGTGTGTGTGTGTGTCATGGTTGGCTGCACCTCACATACAATCTCTTATGCCTTACATGGTTGTGTGGCTTGTGTCCAACGTTTCTTCCTGTGAGTGTGTTTGTGAGTGTGTTTGTGTGTCTGTTTGTGAGTGTGATTTGTGTGAGCATTTGTGAGTTTGCGAGTGTTTTTGTGAGTTTGTGATTGTATTTGTGAATTTGTGATTGTGTTTTTGAGTTTGTGAGAGTGTTTGTGAGTGTGTAAGTATGAGTTTGTAAGTGTGTGTGAGTTTGTGAGTGTGTGCGAGTTAAAGTTTGTGAGTGTTAAAGTGTGAGTGCGATTTTAAGGGTGAATACTTGAATGTAAACTTGCGAGTGCGAACTTATAAGTGTAAACGGGTGAGTGTATGCTTGTAAGTACATCCACATACCTGTGACCATAAATCCACCTACTTACGGTTGTACATTCACCTGCTAATTAAGTGTACTTTCACCTACCTGCAAATGAGTGTACGTTCACCTGCTACCAAGTGAACATTGATGATCTAGGAAGTGTACATTCACCTGCTTGTAAGTGTACATTCACCTGCTTGTAAGTGTATATTCACCTGTTTGAAAGTGTACATTCACCTGCTTGTAAGTGTACAGCGATCCTCCTCAGTGACTGTACACTTTAGTTTGTCTTGCCTGTAACTGTACATTAACCTGCCTGTAAACAAGTGTCCATCCTAACTGCTTGTGGGTGCCTGTAGCCTGCACTTGCCTGCCTCCACCCCCGCCCCCTGCCCCAGCCCCTGCCCCAGCCCCCGCCCCTGCCCCTGCCCCTGCCCCAGCCCCCGCCCCTGCCCCGCACTCCCGACATTCCGCCCCGTCAGTGAACCACAACAGGTGGAGTTGGAGGGGCCAGCAGCGCCTTCAGGTTAAGTGTTGGTCGCCGCCAACATCCTAACTACATACATACATACATACTGTACATACATACATACATACATACATTCATACATACATACATACATGCAATCTTCCCTTCCCTTCCTCTCAACCAGACCCATTCTTCTCTCCTCCACTCTGCCACTTCCACCCTCTTCCTCCCTTTCCTTCCAACTTCCATCCACCCCTCACCTCTTTCCCCTCCACCACCGTCTCTCTCTCTCTCTCTCTCTCTCTCTCTCTCTCTCTCTCTCTCTCTCTCTCTCTCTCTCTCTACACAGTTATTCATGGCCGTCATTAACTTGTGGGCGAGGACAGGTTTGGAGGCCCGGATATGACAGCAGAGTGACCACACCTACTGACACTACCCACACCTGTCTCTCCTACCCACACCTGTCTCTCCTACCCACACCTGTATCTCCTGCCCACACCTGTATCTCCTATCCACACCTGTCTTTCTTACCCACACCTGTCTCTCAAACACACACCTGTCTCTCAAACCCACACCTGTACACTTAGTTATAGCTGCACTGTCCCAAAGACTCTTGACCAATCATATCACGTTAAACTAGAGAATAAATAGACTCCCTTAACTCTCTTGACCAATCATAACCATATCTTCAACTCCCTTAACCAATCACATCACGTTACGAGAGGCTTAACAGATTTCCTTAACCAGTCGTGTCTTTCGCCCGTATTATTAAACAACTTCCCTTGAACAGGGTCGTCGTGTTTCAACCCGAGTCTCAAACTAAATGAGTCCTGAGGCACACCGCAGTACAGTACTTAACGGGGTGTGGCGGTGAAATTAACAAGTTCCAATATTATAAATTAATTTTATTGGAATTAGTTCATTTTACCGCCACACTCCGTTAAGTACTGTACTGCGGTGTCCCTCAGGACTCATTTAGTTTAAGACTCGGGTTGAAACACGACGACCCTCTTCAAGGGAAGATGTTGTTTAATAATACGGGCGTTTACCTCTTACACATATATAAGATGGTTAGGTTAGCATAGGTTAGGTTAGGTTGTGATAAACTGTAGCTGAAGTGTAGGTGATTGTTATTGTTTAGGTGTGTGTGTGTGTGTGTGTGTGTGTGTGTGTGCTCTACATAAATGCTCTCGAAACACACACGAATGCACATATTCAAACCAAGTTACATATACGGCCGTTTGTGTGTGTGTATTTTTTTACAAGTTTGTTTACGTCCACATATGTATGTCACTACTACCTCGGACACCCTCCCTCCCTCACCCCAAACATGGACTCGCCTCTAAGAGCTAAGAAATACCTTGCTTGTGTACACTTCAAGTCTCACTACCAAATAGAGACACAAGAATTAAGTCTCTTTTTTTTTATCTCTTTTTTTCGTCCTCGCCTTCGTTATCTCGCGAGACTTCAGCTTCCTTGATCGAGCACTCGCGGTCTCCTGGTTATCTCTCTCACCTTCTTCCATTATTTGTTCAAGATGGAAGAGATAGTGTATGACGTCAACTCTTGATTGACCAATGAGAAGCGTCGGGTTAGAGGTTAGGTGAGACGGCTAACAGAGAGAGAGAGAGAGAGAGAGAGAGAGAGAGACGACATTTAATTCTTCTTCTTCTTCGTCTCTTATCTTTACTTTCTTCGTCTGTCCTCATGAATTCCATTTTTTGCTTCCCTCTCTCTTCTCTCCGTCATTTATCCTTCAACCTCTTCTGCATCTCTTCCATTCCCTCTTTTCTTTTTCTCCAGTTCCTCTTAATCCCCCCAAGAAGAAGAAGAAGGGGGAGGAAGAGGTGGAGATGGAGGAAGAGAAGAAGAAGGAGGAGGAGGAGGAGCAAAAGGAAAAAAGAGAAGAAGAAGAAGAAGAAGAAGAAGAAGAAGAACCCTCCTCAGTACCTCCTCCTATAACCATATATATCCCTGGATCTTAAATAAATCACAACAATAACAATTTAATAGACGTCACGTCCCTTCAGGCAAATTCAAAAGAGCATCGACGTAATAAACCTCCAGTACACGATCCGATCCCCTGTATAAAGTGTTAGGTGAGGCCATAAACGCTCTCCGAGGCTTCAAGTTCGTGAGCCAATAACAAACGGGTCGACACTTGAGGCACAGATTACGTGGCAGTCATCTCGGAATAGACCCTTTCCTTAGTGGCTCATAAGACAGATTTTTCCTTGTAATTGGTGATGTCAGATGAGTTCTAAATCGGATACTACTTAACCTGTGACGTAAAGATGGGTTCTGAATCGTTCGTAAATCAGATGTTTCCTAATAATTCGTAATATCAGACAAGTTCTATAACCTAAGGATGGGTTCTAAAAATGGTTCCTACGTTAAGTCGTGTGTATAAATGGAGACATCAGGAGGCATTTAATTTACTTAAGTTACGGCAAAAAGTAACTGAAATTTTCAATGGTTCCTAAGTTGACTATTTATCATAACTAGAGATACTGAGAACGCGTCTGACCTTAAATCACCTAAAATGGAACCAAACTTGTACTGAGACTCTACTGTAACTAGATCTGCTCTCTTCTCGCCGCAACAAGAAGGCACATATAGGAAGTGTCAGGGGAGTGTGTAAGGAGGGCCAAGTCTTACCCTGGGGGACAGCTGGGGGTCAAGTCTCACCCTGGGGGACAGCTAGGGATCAAGTCTCACCCTGGGGGACAGCTGGGGGTCACGTCTCACCCTGGGGGACAGCTTGGGGTCAAGTCTCACCCTGGGGGACAGCTTGGGGTCACGTCTCACCCTGGGGGACAGCTGGGGGTCAAGTCTCACCCTGGGGGACAGCTTGGGGTCAAGTCTCACCCTGGGGGACGCCTGGTGGGTGAGGGAGGGGGAGGTGCTTTATACTCGGTCTTTATCATGCAAATAGCTCGGCACTGAGGCTTGACTGTGTCCCATACCACACACGCTGGCGCTGGTGTGTACGTGTGTGTTTGTGTGCACCTGATCGTAGACAAGCTAAACATTTGCTCGTGAAACTATATGCAAGTCCCATAGGCCAGACCAACCATGAAGGGCAGTGTGCATGGCTTCAACACACTAAACACTCACCCCTCAGCACAAGACCTCACCGGCACTGCACATGACCAGCCTCCATTTCGCCAACTTTAAAGTCAGGTACACATTCACAGCTGGGTGGACGAGAGGGTGCCCTGGGCGCGAACCAACGACCTATAAGAAGGGAGTCGAGCACTGAATTCACTGGGCCACCGCTCCCCACTATTTACCAGTTAAGAGATCATGAAACCCGGATTTATTGAACAGCCAACGAGGTCGTATTGTAGCTGTAGATATGTACTTAACAGCCTTATATAAGGGTTACATTATGAGCTTTTAATAGCTACGGGTTGTATTGTAGAGAGTTGGGAGTCGTGTGTGTGTGTGTAAAATAATAATAATAATAATAATAATAATAATAGACGGTTTATTAATAGAGTTGCAGCCGGTGGATGAAAATATACAGACTTACATGTGATTTAGACATAATGATATAATATGCATTGAATACATTTCCAGGGCTGTACAGTACATAAATCAGGAGTTGTTTATTATTTTAACAATAGATGGGATGGTGCTGTTCTTATATCTATCGGTGCTGGCTCTGATGGGCTGAATTTTGTTGTAGTGGCGGACTGCGCGAGTTGGGTGGGGGGCTGCAGGAGGTGGTGATGGCGAGGGTGGTGCAGGAGTCCTCTGCCAAACCTTTCCATAAAAAATAAATGTGTAAGAAGAACTAATGATGAAGAAGAAAAAGAAAGGAACGTAATTTCAGATAATATTTTTCTTTTTCTTCATTCGTTCAGTACGTGTCTGTACCTAACCTACCCAAACCTAGCCGCTCTCCCTCTCTGATCCTGGCGTGAAATCCCGACTCATATACATATTTCACCCTCCTGTACCCTGATCCCCGTGTTAATATGGGTAACCGACCATGACGCCTCAGATATCCGACTACTTCTTCAGTTTTACGGAAGAAACTCGGTAGTGGCGGTAAGATTATCCACTAAAGAAAATGATTTACCATTAACAGATAAACTTCCTTCTTGGGCGTAATATCTCAGGCCAAATATCAAGTGACGGCTATTTCGCGCCAATTTGTCCGATTTCCTATTGGCGTATCAATTTACGACCTCCTAATTTCCGTTACGCGCCCTGACCAATTAGGAATGGGTGTGCGTAGCTGACTGGTGCACGAAATGTCATTTGATCCCGCCCCCTCCCGGCGCCACCACCAATCACGGGCGCTCCTCATGGGTGGAAAAAATATACCAGGGAGTCTTAACAGATTGTGACTCCAAA
Source organism: Homarus gammarus (assembly GCA_958450375.1). Taxonomy (NCBI): domain Eukaryota; kingdom Metazoa; phylum Arthropoda; class Malacostraca; order Decapoda; family Nephropidae; genus Homarus; species Homarus gammarus. The sequence goes on from CAUDMG010003340.1 coordinate 1,087,442, forward strand.
ATCTTCCCTTTTCTCTCGATTTCCCTACCCCCCCCCCCCCCCCCACCCCACCCCACCTCCTCTAGTTCCTTAAGGATGTTGTCGGATAAAGGAGAAGTAAATAAGGGTATACGACTCTCCAAGGGTCGTACATTAAACACGGCTCTCCAAGGGTCGTACATTAAACACGGCTCTCCAAGGGTCGTACATTAAACACGACTCTCCAAGGGTCGTACATTAAACACGGCTCTCCAAGGGTCGTACATTAAACACGGCTGTCAGTAAAGTACCGGAACGATTTGATGGTCCAGCGGATTATGTTAATGTAGATTATTGGAATAACCTAACCTAACCCTACCGTACCCAACCTAACCCAACCCTACCGAACCCAACCAAATCTAACCCTACCGAACCCAACCTAACCTAACCCTACCGAACCCAACCTAACCCAACCCCACCAAACTTAACATATCGTAATCTTATCTAACCTAATAGAGGTTTAATATTTACTTAATGTTGAGATGATGAATTTTGTCCAATAGGAAATTCTCAGATAGAATTTTGTCCTTTTACTTTAATTTTGTCCAGCGAGAAAAAAGATCGTCTGGATTTACATTTTCCTCCCCCCCCTCCCCCCCTCCCCCTCCCCCCCCCCCCCCACCGCATCTGTCCACTGGGAAATTCTCCATGGGATTTTTTTCAATATATTTCATTAATCCGGCAATAAATCAGCACAATAGGAATTTTTTCCGGTAGGTGGAGGGAGGGATTTTGTCTGCAATGGCTTATGGTATGTTGATACGACCATTGGGGGCGAGGGAGGGGTGGTGAGGGAGAGAAGAGGGAGGGAGGTGAGGGAGAGAAGAGGGAGGGGTGGTGAGGGAGAGAAGAGGGAGGGGTGGTGAGGGAGAGAAGAGGGAGGAGGGTGAGGGAGAGAAGAGGGAGGGGGTGATGAAGGAGAAGTATAAGGGAGTGGTAGTGAGGGAGAGGTGAGGGAGTGGTAGTAAGGGAGAGATGAGAGAAAAGTAATGAGGGAGAGGTGAGGTTAGGTCAGGGCGGCTGAATGACCAGATGTATAACGTATAAGAGAGAATGACAGTGAGACCATAGCGTGTTGGAGGTCATGTATGCAACCTCTCACCCTCACCTACCTCTCACCCTCACCTACCTCTCACCCTCACCTACCTCTCACCCTCACCTACCTCTCACCGTCTGTCTTCTCCAGGTGAGTCTCGAATTAAAGGTCGTGTTTAATTAAGCTTCATCACCTGTTTGTCCCTCCCTTCTTTATGCAATATTTGTCCAGTGAATACGTGCCGAGGTGACCCCGTAACGGTGTGTGTGTGTGACGGGGGTAGGGTGGCTCGTAACACACACACACACACACACACACCAGTTACATTGTATTATGTTATTATCTAAAATCCTGTCAATTATTATTATTATTATTATTATTATTATTATTATTATTATTATTATTATTATTGTTATTATTATCGTTCCAATTCTTATCGACAGTGTTATAACTATTATATATATTTTAACACACGCACACATACACACACACACGCACACAGACACACGTGCGTGCATAAGAACATTAAATTAGGTATAACATATCTCTCTGTGGTGTAAGGGCTGGTCGGTACAGTGTGTGTGTGCAGGTGATCTCAGGTCGCTCTCGTTGCCTCACTATTAAGATATATTAAGGTGGGTATAACTACACCCTTGGCTCACAAATGTATTATATATATATAGGAACAATTGTACTGTAATTTGAGGCTCGGTTATTATAGGACAGTGACCCGGAGTTTAATTTAACCTGACCTTATTTAACCTATCGTAACCATTTCATGCTAACCTCATTTAGTTGTACTTAAATTAACCTAACCTAACCTTATTTAACGTAATGTAATGCAATCAGCAGATACTAAGAATTTTAACAAGAAAGCTATCCCATTGCTGTAGTGTAGACATATGGCTCGTAAAAAAAGGTAACTGATCATGTCTTAACAGTCTCCTAGTTATGTGTTTAGACATATGGCTGACTCAACGACAAACTGACACCCTAAACACTTAACCTGTGTAGTAAATCACTTAATAGGCAGTTCTCTAAACTTATGGCTCATTAAGCAAGAGACAAACCTCAAGGTCTCTCCAAAAGATATATGTACCACCTAATTACTACGTATGTAGACATATGGCTGGGCTGTGGGAGACAGACACACGCCTGATGCACTAACCCACCTAATTATTACCCGTATGGGTGAGTTAGCAACAGACAGACACACTCAACACACTCCTGACGAAGTAACCCACTTAATTACCACGTAGGTAGACATATGGCTGACTGTGGGGGGGGGGGAGACAGGCACCTTTACCAGGGACGTTGGACAGACCATGTTGGTGCCCACCTGCGGACGGCCATTGTCGCGTTCTAATTCCAGGTTACTCGAGTCCATCAAATTATCCCCAGAGCTTTGTATTCAAATGGCTGGCCGGCCCAGTAAACATGTTAATCAGACACCCTAGCGACGTGCCGGGGCGACTAAATGGCCCCGGTACAGGTGAGGGCAGCGCCATTAAGGTCCTCCTTGCACACACCTGGATAACGAGGCGATGTTATGGATGGGACCCCCTTACCTCCGAGCCAAGACTCCCTCCTTGTTATTGTTGGTATTGGCGGGACACCGACTCCCTCCCTCCCTCCCTCTCATCTACCCTCCCATCCACCCTCCCTCACTCCCTCTCTAACCGCCCATCTCGTTGATGATGACACCCACGACGTCTGACGCCCATCCTGGCTATTTGTAGCCTCACGGTGGCAAATATATTGCCTACAATGGCCATATTCTCCTTAGATTGGAGAGATGTTGGCCGTTTATAGACCATATTAACGATTTGTGGCCAACATTGACCATCTTTAATCCATACTGGCGAAAAATAGTGAAAGCTGTAGCCATCATTGACGACATATTGCTAACGTTAATCACCTATAGCCTCAGTGGCGAAATATAACCAACGCTAACAACCTGGAGCCTTTACTGATGAAATATCTCCTACGACCTGTTGCCCGCACTGTGGCGAAATCTATCCCCGGGACGCCACTGGCAGCCCGAATTGGTGAAATACAGCGTTACGGTGCCCTATTATGAGTTGTATATAACGACTAATGATAGCCCCACCTCTCATCACCTCCAGGACGTGGCGTCAAAAGATAGCCACGATAGCCTCAGGTACCTCAACTTGGCTAGGTATATACTTGGCACAGTTTGGCAACGCGGCAAATATGGCCTCGTAGCTAAGATTACTCATTATGCTCAAAATGTTGAATTTACATCTCGGATCTAGAAATTTAAAAGCCATACTACTAATTTATAGCTGACATATTGAATTTACAATCCCCACTATTGATTTACAGGTCATAATTCTGATTTACAGCCTATGATACTGAGATCCAGTTGACACTACTAATTTACATCGCAGTATATTGATTTACAGACCTACAGCTGAATTAAAGACGACATTTCTTATTTACAACACACACTCTTGATTTACAACCCCCAATGTCTTCTCATAACTCATTCAAATTCTACATCACCAATTTGTACCCATTTAAAACTTGCATTGCCAATTCAAAACCCATGTAAACCCACACTACCTATTTACAACCCCTCATAACCCACCCTATCTATTCTTAACCCATTATAACCCACACTAACTATTTACAACCCATTTTACTGTTGATTTATGTGGAATGACATTGAAACATAGGTCTTCTGTTTCTCCTTCCTCCTCTTCCTCCTCCTCCTCCCCACTCTCTCATTCTTCTTCTCTTCCTACCCCATGACCACCACCACCAACCCCCCCCCCCCTACCATCCCTTTCCCCCCCTAACCCCTCTCCTCCTCCCCCCCAAGTAACCACCACCTCCGCCCCCTGCATCATCAAACACTTTACACCCTCTCTCGTTGGCTTCGTTATATATAGCCAATAAGAGTTAACCCAGCTGGCGGCATTACCATGGGGCTCCCGTCGTGTTCCCAGGGTCTTTTAGTTAGAGACGTGTGTGTGTTTAGTGATAAGAGTTGGGACAATGAGAGTGACTTTATTCCCAGGGATCTCTGAGCTTGGCTAGTGAGTTTGCCTTCTCTTGTTGTAGTGATGGTGGTTGTTGTTTGTTTATTGTTGTTGTTGTTGTTATATTATACAACACAGTCCATCAATGTCCGTTTCCTCTGTTATACTTTACACACACACACACACACACACACACACACACACTCTTAATTAGCCAATGTGGAATCGTCAAAATTCAGGTGGTCATCGCATCAGTAATGACGTGTTGGTTGTGGGTCACTAATTGGCTGAGACCGTCCTAGCTGCTGTGACGTCATGGATGGTCTGGTGCACCTGGTGGGAGGGGGGAAGGATGGGGGAGAGTGGAAGGGGGGAGGGAAGGAAGGGGAATGGGGAGAGTGGGAGAGATGGAGGGGGAAGGAGGGAGGGAGAGGGGGGGGGTTGAGGGAAGGAGGGAGGATAGGGAGAGGGGGGGAGGGAGGGTAGGGAGAGGAAGGGGAAGGGAAGGAGGAAGAGGAGGGAATGTCTAGGAAAAGGAGAGGAAAGGAGAGTAGAAGAGAGGAACTTTTTTGCGTAATTTTCTCACTTTCTTTAATTAACAACTAAGATATTATAGCTTAAAATATATAAATACATCACAAAACCACAAAACTAATGTAACTGTAGAATTCATCTCAATTTTGGCCTCTCTCATCCAGTTACGCCCAGTGATCGCCTCGTCGTCACTAAACACGTCAGACCACAACACCTGGAGGAACACTTAACAGGTAGAAGGTGTGTGTTTATTGAGACACCTGGCGACCTGGGCACAAGGTGGTGGCTTTATTCAATTGTTTTTAGAATGTTGTTTACTGTTTATTTGTTTATATCTCTGAGGGTGATAATGTTTTTGTTGTTTATTGGAATTATTATTGTTGTTGTTGTTATTATTATTATTATTATTATTATTATTATATTATTATTATTATTATCAAGTAACTAATGATAACTGTCCATTGCCTAATTAACCTACATCACTAACTCACTTCTCTCTACTTCACCAGGTAAGTCGCTGCGCCTGACGAAGTACTCTTGTGCCAGCCCGGGCGTTAGTGTCCTGGTGAGGTGAGTAAAGACTGTAACGGAGATCGAACCATGATACTATTGTTGTCATTGTGATGTTATTATCCGCTCTGCCACGGTGATTTATTTATGGGTTTGTGTGAGGTGATGAGGTGGTGATAGTGATGATGGTGATAGTGGTGGAGAGTGATGGTGATAGTGGTGGAGAGTGATGGTGATAGTGGTGGAGAGTGATGGTGATATTTCTCCTTCCTTACTCACCCCTCCCCAACCTCCCTTACATACACCCCCTACCCACACCCCCACTATCCCCCTCCCCCCCCTCCCTCTTCCCAGGATATATATTAAACACAATAACCTAAATTACTGAACCAATCACAATCAAGGAGCGCTAAAGCATTATCTGTGCCACGTCTGGGAGGGGGAAGAGAGAGGTGAAAATGGACCTAATTGCAGGGTTACATTAGGATCCTTCTCCCTTGGTCGGTCAGCTGCTTGTTTGCATCCCACATTCTTGACCCCTTCTGACCCGGCGACACCAGGTGGGTGGGGCTGCCTTCAGGAGTCCCGGTCATATATGGTGGGGAATAACAATGGTTTAGTGGCGGCCCGGGCGACCTTACGCTCACCTGGACGGAAGGTCGTAAGTCGCCTGGTTCGAACCCCGCGAGAGAGAGACCTTAATGCACTGCTTGGATTTCTCAGTGCATTTACCGACAGTCACCGACAATAAGGGTCCTAGAGCCAGCAGGTCTTCCCTTGTGGGTTATGGTCCTTATCGGCAGGTGAGATAGAGGTGATTATCCCCCTGATGTGGTGGACAGGTAAGAGGCCTCAGTCACGCCGTTTCAATATTTCAGTAGAGAAGGTTGAGTTTTAGAAGGGATGAATTCAATTGACAGATCGGGTCGGAGCCTTACTTAGCCACCCCGGCGGTAGTGTGTGATAAGCCTTATCTGGAGGTGTGGAGGGCGCGGGGCGAGGCCGATAACACCCCTGGCGAGGCGCCGAGGGGAGAGGGACCACCTGCTCTCTCGTCTCTCGTCAAGGGATCTTCCTTCAGCCGAGGGGCGTGACGCTCCTACGGCCTCTACTCTGGCTGGTCCTGCTGTGGGGGGTCTGTCTGCTGTGGGGGGTCTGTCTACTGTGGGGGGTCTGTTTGCTGTGAAGTCTGCCAGGAAGGACTGCTGTGGGAGGTCTGTCTGCTGTAGGGGGTCTGTTTGCTGTGAAGTCTGCCAGGAAGGACTGCTGTGGGAGGTCTGTCTGCTGTGGGGGGGTCTGTTTGCTGTGAAGTCTGCCAGGAAGGACTGCTGTGGGAGGTCTGTCTGCTGTGGGGGGGTCTGTTTGCTGTGAAGTCTGCCAGGAAGGACTGCTGTGGGAGGTCTGTCTGCTGTGGGGGGGTCTGTTTGCTGTGAAGTCTGCCAGGAAGGACTGCTGTGGGAGGTCTGTCTGCTGTGGGGGGGTCTGTTTGCTGTGAAGTCTGCCAGGAAGGACTGCTGTGGGAGGTCTGTCTGCTGTGGGGGGTCTGTTTGCTGTGAAGTCTGCCACGAAGGACTGCTGTGGGAGGTCTGTCTGCTGTGAGGGGTTGATATGGTGCTGGCCTGCTATAGCGGTACTAGGCTGTGGCGCTGTTTACTTCCTGTGGTGGTCCTAGACTGCTGTGGCCGTGTAGTGAGTGAAGACCAACCCTACAGTTAATGGCGTCACGCTGAGGCAAGGATGCACCCCCCCCCCCCCCCCCGTCCGTCTGTTCTGCGAGACTTAATGAGTTACTAACACCTGCAGGGAGTTAATGTCTGTTGTAATTACGTCTCTTGATTATCACTACGGTTATTATTATTATGTATGTTATTATTATTATTATTATTATTATTATTATTATGTTATTATTGTTGGCATATTTAGGTTATGTTACATTAGGCTAATTCCATCCCTATATAACCCAGCCCATCCCCACACCAACACAGCCCAGTCCAGCCCTACACAGTCCATCCCTACACAGTCCAGCCCCACACAGCCCAGCCCTACACAGTCCAGCCCTACATAGTCCAGCCCTACACAGTCCTGCCTCACACAGCCCCGCCTCACACAGCCCAGCCCCACACAGCCCCGGTGCCTGGATCAACTCCGTGCTGTTTACCCTAACCATGTTGAGGTCATCCCCGGGGTGTGTATTGAGAGCTGTTATCTCTCTCTCTCTCTCTCTCTCTCTCTCTCTCTCTCTCTCTCTCTCTCTCTCTCTCTCTCTCTCTCTCTCTCTCTCTCTCTCTCTCTCATCTTTTGTTATTTGTATATCGACTGGTGAGGACTGGATGTGTGGGTGACAGGGTGGCTGGTTGGATGAATCGTTGGCTGGGTAATGGGTGAGACGTTGGCTGGGTGATGGGTGAGACGTTGGCTGGGTGATGGGTGAGGCGCTAGTTGGGTGAGACGTTGGCTGGGTGGGTGAGACGTTGGCTGGGTGATGGGTGAGACGTTGGCTGGGTGGGTGAGACGCTGGCTGAGTGGGTGGCCAGGTGAGTGATGCGCTGCGAGTGTTTACGTCGACGGATAAAAAGACAAAACTTTCCTTCCCAATGAAAAAAAAAAAAACACAAATTTATACATTTTTTTTTTTTACATTTCCGTATTTACACACATAATGCATAACGAATCTATTAACGTGTAAATGTAAACAAGAGGATTTTTTTTTACACTTACTGAATGATAAATTGATTTTTTCTAAGACTTAAGAAGAGGAAGATTTAACTTTAATACAGGTTGTAGTCTTCGGATTAACCTTTGTACGATCAGCGGCCCTTAATAGCAACCACTACACTTAATCCCTTCCCACACATGGAACTTAAGCCAAATTTGCATGCTAAAAAACCGTGAATATGGTTAGGTTAGGTTTATGTTATGTATTGTGGTAGGTTTGGTTTGGTTAAGTGAGGTTGCGGTAAGTTTGGTTAGGTTAGGTTAATTTAAGTTCAGTTAGGTAGAGTTTTAGGGTAGTTCTGGTTAGGTTAGATTCGATTAGGTTAGGTTAATTTAGGTTAAATCAGCTTTTATTATCTAGGTTAGGTTAGGTTTCTGTGACCAGCCGTCGCCTGCAGGTGGGAAGGAGTGAGTTACCCCTGGGATGGTGACGTAGGTAGAAAATGGGAAGTTGGAAGGTCTGGCACTGAGGTGGAGGGACACACTCTCTCTCTCTCTCTCTCTCTCTCCGTCTATTAAATCTATCTTATCCATGTATCTAACTATCTATCTATATATAACTATTTCACTATCTACCAATGCCTCCCCCTTGATCTATCTACCTACATATATGCCTTCCTTATGTATCTACCATCATCCTCGAAGGTAAGACACGGGGACCTATTAATTTCCCGGAGGCAGTGTTAACAAGGTCTTAACTCTCTCCCTACCCATGTTTAGTGTGTGTGTGTGTGTGTGTGTGTGTGTGTGTGTGTTAAATGAGACGTTTCTATTGGCGAAAATACCCAAGTAAATACTCTCGCATAAACAAGAAATTCTTTTAAAATTCTCAATATAATAATAAAAAAAATATTTCTAATAAAATCCACAACCAGAAATATCCACCATTGTAAAATCCTTTAGGGAGAGAATATTTAATGGCGTATAATTCATTCCATCGGCAAATATTCTCAAAGGCGCAGAGGTAATGGCGCTGGAAAATTTTTAATGGTAGGCTAATGGGAGGTTAATATTAGGTTAATGGTAGGTTTTACAAGTGCATAGTGGTGTCTAGTGGTGTATTGTGGTGTATAGTTTTACCTAATGTTTGTGGGGCACAGGTGAGGGTGACAGACGCGGTAATTACGAGGAGGAAGTGGCGGGGTACATCTGTGTGAGGCAGTCAGTCAGGTGAAGTGTGGCATTATTGGTTTAGGTGAAGTGGCTCAAGAAACGAGACATCATCATGACTAATTACCTGTATCTGTCACTTTCGGCAGAGATAGTGGTTGATTGTGGTTGGTGATTGTGGTTAGTGATTGTGGTTGGTGATTGTGGTGGTTGTGAGTTTGATGGAGTTGAGTAGAAATGAGGATGGTGGTGGTGGGAGTGGTAGTTGTGGTTAATGTAGTGATGGTGGTAATAGGGGTGGCTGGGATAGTATTGGTGGTGATTGTGGTGGTTTGTGTATAATGATGGTGGTAGTGATTGTGAATGTACCGACAAGGGTAGTGGTGGATAGTGATGGTAAGGACGGTGGTGATTGATAGTGGTGGTAATGGATAGTGATTGATGGTGATTGATAATGGTAGTGATGGTAGTAGTAGTTCCCTCCCATTAAATCTACCTACGACACCCTCCATTCCCATATCCCCATTTTCCCATAATTTTCTCCCTCCCATTCATCGTTCTCACTGCCTCTTGTTCTCTCCCTCTCCCTTCCTCTCCCTTCTCACCTTTGTCCTCCGTGTCTTTCCCTCAATTATCTTACATTCAGTAGAAGTAATGAAAGGTGACTAATGAGATTATTCTGGAGGCTCAGGTGAGTGTTGACAGGTGTTATGGGAAGGTGGAGGGGAGTGTGGAGGATGGGGGGAGGGGGAGGGGGGAGGAGGAGGATCAGGAGGAAGAGCAGGGAGAGGAGAAGGAAGAGGAAGGAAAAAAGATGAACAGGAAGAAGGGAGGGTACAAGAGAAGGAAAAAGAGGAAGAAAGACAAGAGGAAGAGGAGGAGGATGGTATGGTAGAGGGAAGAGAAGGGATGGGGAAGAGAATTAAGAATGGTAGGTGATGGAACGCGGATGTTAGGTGAGTGAGCACAGATGATAGGTTTTAGGGCAGGATGCAGAAAGGACATGATTTAGACCTATAGATTATCCCACACTGAAGGTATATCCTGTAGGGTCGCTCTGTCGGGTAAAAATGATGAACCTTTTCGTCTAATATTAGAAAGTGATGTGCTCTCTCTCTCTCTCTCTCTCTCTCTCTCTCTCTCTCTCTCTCTCTCTCTCTCCCACAGACACCTAACTTATTCCAATCCAAAACAAACCTAATTTAAGATCTCTGAACCTAACCTAATCTAACCAAACCCAACTAGACTTAATTTAAACCTAGCCTCATCAAACTCAACCTCACCTGCCCAACCCCTTAACCCCTCCCCCCCCCCCTCCCCCCGTACACCACCACATCAAGGCAAAGAATCAGAAGCGGTCCCAACTAAACACCTTTAGGAACGCCACGTCGCTTCTGCTGCCCCGACACGTTCGACAGCTGCCAACTCTTGGAGGAGATAACAGGGGAGATTACACAGACGGTACCTACCAGGGATTTAATAAGAAGGAAGGGAGGATTACAGGATTACAAGCGTTCCGTCGAGGATTTTACGGCAGGGATCAGGGATTGAGGGACATGTTTGGGGGAGTTCCTGAGGGTCCTTAAGATTCCTATATGGAGATAATTCCGTCATTGGCTGAGGTTATAAGGAGTAATGAGGGTCGGCTGATGGTGATTCTACCCTGGAAATGTTGGCTTGGAGGAGGTCGTAAGGGACTTTTCTATCAGATTTATGGAGTCCTATAGGAGAGGTTAGGTTAGGTTAGGTTAGGATAGGTTAGGTTAGGTTAGGTTAGGTTAGGATAGGATAGGTTAGGAGAGGTTAGGTTAGGTTAGGATAGGAGAGGTTAGGTTAGGTTAGGTTAGGTTAGGTTAGGTTAGGTTAGGAGAGGTTAGGTTAGGTTAGGTTAGGCTCCTTATTTTTCCTCTTGTTAGTCTTTCATTCTGTTTTTTTGTCCTTCCTTTTATTTGTTTATTTTAGTTATTTGTTTATTTCTGTTTCTCTTGTTATTTGTTATTGTTGTGTCTGGATGTTAGTTGGTTAGTGTGTTTAGTATTGAATGTTTTTCATGTTGATTCCCTGTCTATCTTTGTGTCTGTCTATCGGTCTGTTTATCGGTCAATCTGTCTATTATCTTTAAGTTATTGTCTACATATATTTTGTATTTAATCTTTCTCTATCATCCAGAGTCGAACCAAGGTACCTAACCTTAACCTAACCTAACCTAACCTAACCTTACCTAACCTTAACCTAACCTAACCTAACCTAACCTTAACCTAACCTAACCTAACCTAACCTAACCTTAACCTAACCTAACCTTAACCTAACCTAACCTAACCTAACCTAACCTTAACCTAACCTTAACCTAACCAACCAGGAGACAATCACCCCGCGAGACACCGGCAAGAAGACATCAGCAAGGAGGACACGTATCTCTCACGCATTACCTCACTTATCTCTCACGTATTACCTCACTTATCTCTCACGAACTTGTCTTCTACCGACTCGAGACGTCCCGGTTGATTACATTCGTGACGGCCGGGAGAGGATCTCATCTGACCGTACTGCTGGCGTGAGTTATTCTGGCTGTTTTGTGCCTGACTTTTGATCGATTGGCATCCGGGTCGAGGCATCTTGACATGAGGGTGTATATACTGTATGTGTGTGTGTGTGTGTGTGTGCGTGTGTGTATAGGAGGGGGGTTTGTGTGTGTAGGGGGGGGGGTGTTGGGTGTGTGTGTGTGTATGTGTGTGTTTGCTTGACCTCAGCCATGTCAACAACCCACATGTTTACACGTCTCCACCACATCATGTTCAGCGCCTCACCTGTGGGAAACGTGCCACGAATATCACTGTTGGTCCACCACAACTGACCCATGTACCCCACACCACAACGGGCCCACCCACCTCCCCTCACTCCCCCAACACCTCCTAGAGCCTTCCAACCCCCACCTCTCACATCCTAGAGCCTCCAACCCCCCATACCCCCTATAACCCCCAACCTCCACACCCCTTTAGAACCCCCACCCCCCCAGAGCCCCGCCTTTGGGAGCTCCGTGTTCCGACCAGCGCTCCTAATTACCCCCAAAACGCCGACTGCTTCCTCCCCGGCGTGATAAGGACGGGTGTTTTCAAAGCTCCCAATCCTGTTAGTCGGTGAGTGGTCCTGTTGGGGGCCAGACCAGGAGCCTCTTGGAACCCGCTGGCCCGTGAGGGATTAGTCCTGACCAGGTCCTGTACAGTAGCGGGGGCGCCTTCTTCTTTCTACTACTACCCCTCCTCCTGCGCCTCTTCCTCCTGCGCCGCCTCCTCCTCCTACTATGCCTCCTCCTTCACCTCCTGCGTCTCATCCTCCTCCTCCTCTTCCTGCGCTTGCTCTTCCTCCTCCTGCGTCTCCTCTCATGACTACTACCGCTACCGTTGTGTGGTGGTTCTGTGACTAGTGTGCTGTTGTTGTCCTTGCTCTTGGTGGTAGTAGTGGTAGTGGTGATTGTAGTGGTAGTAGAGGTGGTGAAGGTGATGGTATTAATAGTTGTAGTAGAGGTGCCGTTGCTGGTTGTAGTGGTAGTATTCGGGTGATGGTGGTGGTGGTGGTGGTGGTGGCATTAGGGTGATGGTGACGTTGATGGTGACGTAGACAGTGACGTTGATGGTGACGTTGATGGTGACTTATAATAATGACGACGATGATAATGTTCGTGACAGAAGATACTTAACTGCGAAAACTTTTAACCCTTAAATATTTCGTCTTAAGAAAACACATAAAAACACTCCAGTGATGCTGCCACTAAATGTTGCTCTCACTAAGGTCCAGTGTACCCTCTGTACCCCTCTCTTAATACTGTAGTGTACCTCCCACCATGGTACAGTACACTATGCCTCTTGTTCCCCCTTGTCCCATAAAGCCGTACCCTAAAAGTTGTACCCCACATCCCTTGAACGCAGTACCCTAAACCCCTTAAACACAGTACCGTAAAAGGTGCACCCCATAAAGTGTACCACACGTACCTTAGAAGCCGTACCCTATACCGACGCCCCGAGAACGCGTAGTGTGGTAGGTGGAGGTTAGTGAGTGGACTGCTGTTATGACTGGGAGCTGACCTGATCCATCTTCGTCGCTGTCAAGAGAAAGAACGACGGTAGTAGTGTTGGTGGTGGTGGTAGTGGTGGTAGTTGTGGTAGTGGTGGTAGTTGTGGTGGTGGTGGACCCTAATCTTCATGAATAGATTAGGCTGGGGTCTGTTGGGACTAGGGGCCTATTTGATTAAGAACTCACCACATTGAATCACACAAAAGAAATTTCCCCTGTGACAGAGGACGTATGGTGAGGCAGGTGTTAGGGCTTAATCACAGGTGTGTAGGAACATGTGTGAGGTAAAGACAGCGAGGAATGAGTTAACATCAGTGTGCGACTCTCCTCAGTGACTTCAGTACCTGGCTCACCGTTTGCCTCAGCGTCAGTGTTGTTGTTGTTGTTGTTACTCCACAGTTTAATGAGACAGGGTTTACCTGGAGGAGTCAGAACACCTCACCTGAGACACCACCTGAGGGAGGAGATATAAGGAGACAACAATAAGGTGTTATGGTACAAAATTTCCCTCTACAGGTTTATTACCCCACATGAAGCAACTCTGAAATAGTAACTAACTTTACCGCTGAGGACGTGAAGGCGGTCGAGTGCAGTGCATGGTGGTTGAATATGTATTAACCAATCAATTAATAAGGAGTTACAACCCACTCCTGCCCAGGTGACCCCCGCCACCCAGCACCTGCACCTGCCGGGACAGACCACCTGGGTACCGCCACCCATAATATAAACACGAGGACCATGCGTGTTATTACCATGTGTTGGGGCTGCATAAGGCGGCGTCTGAGTGTATGTTGAGTGTCGTGTTGGTGAGGCTGAGTGAGGCTGAATGAGGTTGGTAGGGTCAGGGAGGGGAGAAATATTTTGTTGAAAGGGTCTAATAGTGTGTGTGTGTGTGTGTGTGTGTGTGTGTGTGTGTGTGTGTGTGCGTGTGTGTGTATGTGTGTGTGTGTGTGTGTGTGTGTGAAGGGTTGGTATGTGGTCGTGGTTGGTATGCAAATTTACAAGTATACGTTAGAGATTTTGGGGGGGATGTTTTAATTTAATATATAATTTCATTTATTTTTCAGGGGATTAATGAAGGGATTTACCAGTAATTTCCCATCCTCCTCCTCCATCACCACCACAACACTCCCCTTCTCCCTCAACTACTACCAGCACCTCCTTCTCACCTCTCCCCCACCACGTCCTCCTCTCCATCTTTCCTCCCTCTCTACCTTATCTACCCCTTTCCCTACCTTCCCTCCTCCCATAGGGCCCGGATGGGGGTGGGCGTTGGGGTAGGGTGGGATGGGTGGGGATGGGGTGGGGGTGACAGCATCTCCCCACGTGCCGAGAATGGTCACTAAATCAGAGGCTGAGAGTTAGTGCGGTCGAGCAAGGCAGATCCTCAGCCCGATTGCCGCCGAGTGTGGGGACCTAACCCACCGCCTGAGTGACCACTACCCGATACTTACACGCCCGACCCGAATTACTGCGGGTCTCGGGTCGACGACGGGTCACACATGATGAGCGGCGAGCGGCCATGATACCTGTGACCTGTGGTGATGGAGTGGTGTTGGTGGAAGTAAGGGAGTGATAGTGGTGGTGGTGAGGGAGTGGTGGTGAGGGAGGTGGAGTGTGGTTGGTGGTAGTGAGGGTGGTGGTAATGGTAGTAAGTAGTACAGGTATTCAAATCATTAACTCAGCAGTGGTAGCCCAGGTAAACAGGTGTTGGAACAGGTATACGGGGTCAGAAATATCCAAAGCGTGTGTCAGTATCGTAACAAGTCCTAAGCTATATAATGCAAGAGATATACACTTAAGTCAATATACATCTTGTTACTGTGTATAATTCCCAGGTCTTGTATGAGGTGTATTAACTGAATATACAACTTAAACACGTATAATACAGCTAGTTAACTAATGTCTGCCTAATATATACACAACACAGACACCAGAGTTCACAGGATGTCTTAATTTACGACAGAAATACACTTAAAATTTACCTATAACCAGTTACCCATATAGCTATAACACACACACACACACACACACACACACCAGTTACGTCACAGTCAAGAAAATGGAGGAATAAGAAGAGGAGGAGAAGAAGGGGAAGGAAAAACATGATTGGTCCGCCAGCCACCAATAAGGAGTCACCCCCCATATTTCACTTTTATATCGTCACTTGTGGGCGGCTCTCAAATAGACCCCATCGACACAATACACATTAAACCTGATGATATAATCGAATCCCACACGCGAGAAGAAACCTGCACTTACTCTCCCTCCCTCCTTCTCCCTCTCACTCCCTCTCCCTCTCACTCCTTCTCCTTCCCGATGCCTCAATTGAGAGAGAACGAACAGGAAGGTGGAGTTACAACGAGCTCTTCTCTTATCTCCTGTTGTATTGTGACTCAGACGGACTCTTCATAAAAAAAAATGAGAGGATCGAGGGTGTGTGTACATGAGGGTGTTGGAAGCCTCTTATTTCTAGTTTATGGGTATCGAATCCGCCTCTTAATAGGTGATAGGGGATTAGAGTGTGTTAGTATGGGTGTTCAAACCTTTTTTTTTCTGATTAATTGGTATCGAATCTTCTTCCTCCTCGTGATTGGGGATCGAGGGTGTATCAGTCATTGTCAATCAGTCAGATATAGGATTAGCATTCATACAGCTTGCTGACGGAATTAATAGAGGGAGAAAGAGAGAGAGAGAGAGAGAGAGAGAGAGAGAGAGAGAGAGAGAGAGAGGTCAAAGTTCAAGAGCATTCTTCTGGATATCTTGACTCGAAAAGGACCCGCCTCTACCCTCGCTTCCCCTACCCTTCCCCCACCCCACCATAACCTACTCCACCCTTCCCCCACCCACCTTCCCCTACCCTCCCCTCCCCCACCTTCCCCTACCATCCCCCACCTTCCCCTCCCCACCTTCCCTTACCATCCCCCACCTTCACCTACCCTCCCCTCCCCCACCTTCCCCTACCCATCTCCCACCTTTCCCTCCCCACCTTCCCCTCCCCTCCCCCACCTTCCCTCACCCCCCTGACCAAAACCACGAGATGTAATTTGTAATAAAAAAAGCTAATATTTCCATTCAATTGGTTTGTTTACCTGAGCCAATCAGAGGAGGGCGGGGCGGTAGGTCAGAGACAGAGTTTGTTACGCTGATAAACACAGAGGAATCTACTGTTTGTTCTGCTCTTACGGTGGTGAGATAAACACAACTGCCTGTAAGGTGAACCAGGGGAGGAGGAGGGGGAAGAGAAGAGGTTGAGAGGGGAGAAGGAGGGGAAGAAAGAAGAGGAGGGGGAGAGTTGGAGAGTGAGGTGGAGGAAGAGGAGAAGAAGGAAGAGGAGTGGGAGAGGACGAGACAGAAGAGAAGGTGGAAGAAGAGGACACACACACACACACACACACACACACACACACACACTGGCCTGAACAGTTGGCAAAGATAAGGTAAAATTTATCAGGTGATCTGCTCCAGTGAACCATAATAGGACACGACAAGAACAAGAGTCAACACCGTGTACTCGACCTCTGCCTCAAGAAGAATGGCAGGACCTTATTTTTGCCCCAACTTCCTGTGAGGGCATTGTGACGACATTTTTTTTCTTGGTGGGGGGGGATAGGGTGTGGAGGGTGAGGGGTGTGTGGCGGGGGGAGAGGGGGTGAGGGGTGGGGTGGGGAGGGAGGGTGTAGGGAGAGTGGGCAATTTTTTGTCTTCTTTTGCTACCTAAATGGATTGGGCAATTACGAGGGCAGTTCCTTATAGACAAAAGACGATGGATCGCTGTATAGAGATGGAGAAGAAGGTGAGAGGGATAGAGATAGAGAGGGAGGGAGGACGGTGGATTAGAGAGAGTGTGAGAGGGGAGAGAGGTGTTAGGGTAGGTGGGTGGAAGGGAGAAAGAGGGAGGGAGTGAGGGAGGAGGTCATTGGAGGGTCAGTTTTAAGCTTGGGTGGACTCAGAGAGGGTGACCTCTTGACCAGCTTGAATGGGCGCGGCTGCTGAGAGATCACGGAGAGACGAGTAGAGATGAAGGGGTGGTGTAAGGGGTGAGAGGGAGGTGTGGAGAAGTAGGGAAGGGGGAAGGAGGGAGAGTAAGGGGGAAGGAGGGAGAGTAAGGGGGAAGGAGAGAGAGTAAGATAAGAGTATGAGATAGAAATGGAAGGTACGTTTAAGGTGAGAGGGTGGCGGAAAAGATGGGATGGAGGGTGGGAGGGAAGGAGAGGTTATGAAGGTGAGAGGAAGGGAGATAGCAGGGAAGGAGGAAGAGGTAGAGGGTAAAGTAAAGGTGAGAGGAAAAGTAAGGTTAAATTAATTAAAGTTAGTTAAGGTTGGATTAGTTTAGGACCAAGTATAGGATTAGGGGACACCATTAAGACTGGGACCTATTTACCCAGCCTGTTTCTACCCCATCCTACCCCATCATACTCCATCCTCCCCATCCTCCCCCATCATACTCCATCCTCCCCCATCCTACCCCATCCTCCCCCATCCTACCCCATCCTAACCTAACCTAAATATCTTACCATAACCTGATTCATCGACACAGAACGAACCAAAAAGTTTTCCTGACGCAAACACCAGACTTTCCCCCTCCCCCTCATCTTCCCCCCCTCCTCTTCCCCCTCCTCATTCCCTCGTGTGTACTATGCCCGTGTGTTTGTCCTTCGCTCTCTTAACTTACAGGTGAAAGTGTTCTAAATTCTCTTTCATGTAAATTTCAACGCCTTTTTTTCACACCAGTTACGATGTGTGGTAATCGTGTATATTTTTTTTCAGTCTTTTTCATTTATTTTGGGTCAATTGTTTATCGTCATGTTTCTGTTGTAATTATTTCGTTTTGTTTCGTTCACTTCATTTCCTTTCTCCTTCCCCATTCCTTATCACTTCCTTCTTCCCCCCCATTCCTCACCATTTCCCCCTTCTCCATTCCTCATCGGTTCCTCCTCCCCCATTCCTTACCATTCCCCCCTTCCCCATTCCTTATCATTCCCCCTTCCCCATTCCTTTCATTCCTTCCCCATTTACCCTCACTCCTCCTTCCTCATTCCTCCCCACTCCTCAATCCTCTCTCTAACTCCCGGTAGTTATTATGCTAGGCTCGTGCTGACCTCCCCTCCCCTCCCCTTCCCTTCCACCGCTGGGTCAACAGTGGCGACTTCTTTTCCACTTGAGGGGGTGTCGGGAGAGAAAAAGATCCCCTCCCCCCCCTACCCCCCCTCCCCCTACTGATTCTCATGCAGTCTATTTTCACCAGAGTTTACTTTTCATTGTCAGTGTGGGGTGTGGGGTGTGGGTGAGTGGGTGAGAGAGTGCTGCCCCCTCCCACCCCGTCATGGCAAGTAGACCACCCACCTTTGTCCCTTATATATTTTTCCCCCTTCATCAAGTTTTTCTCCCCAGTGGTCGAGATAAACTACCCTCGTCCTCCTCGTCCTCCTTGTCCTCCTCTTCTTCCTCCTCGTCTTCCTCTTCTTCCTCCTCCTCCTCCACTCTATTAACCCTCCCTGCTTTCTATTCCGTCTTGAAGCAGCTCCACCTTCCACCACCTCCATCCATCTCGGCCACGTCCACCATCTTGACCCGCAGGTAACTGGCTCAGGTGTTCACAGGTAGCCAGCCCACCTCACCCCCGGCCACGTCACTATCACTCATATCATTATTCACAGCAACAAAGCAGAGGTCTATAAACATCAAAACATTCTCCTGTACTGTTGTTGTGTTTGATGTCCTCCCGCGGTGGAGATTGAGGGAGATGAGGAGAGATGGGGTGGGAGGAGGAGGAGGAAGGGGAGGGGAGGAGGCCAGGTAAAGTCATAACCCGGGTTACGAGACAGGTAATTGTTTCTCCAGATCATCTCGAGGAAATGTACTCACTCAGGTGGGGAGGGAGGAGCCGGTTACCTGGTGGGGCGCCTCCTTCTTACTAATTACCACGAAGGAAGATTGAGAGCCCGGGGTTAAAATACTTGTGTATCCTTCAGAGGCACACCCAAGATCCATCCTCATTGATAGCTGAAGTTTTTATCTGTCTCTGGCTCGGCTATACCCACCACCACCACTACCATCACCATTACCACCACCACCACCACTACCATCACCATTTCCACCACCACCATCACTACCATCACCATCACTACCATCACCACTACCATCACCATTACCATCACCACCACTACCATCACCACCATTACCACCACCACCACTACCATCACCACCACTACCATCACCATCACTACCATCACCACCACTACCATCACCATCACTACCATCACCACCACTACCATCATCACCACTACCATCACCATCATCACCATTAACCTCTGGCTAAGATTTACGTCTCTCTCCGCTTACGGTAGCTCAGGTGTCTTGATATACAGAAGTCTCCGCCCCCGACAGGTGTGTACCCCCCCCCCTTCAGTAGCTCCACCTGAAGTTTTCTGAGTGTTACTACCTTCACCTTAACCCGGCAGGTGTGCACCCCCCCCCCCCCCCTCCTCACACACACCCCATTCTTTACGGTAACTGCAGGTGTGTTGGTGCTAATGACTCCATGCTGGACACACACACATGATCATTACAGATGTTTGGACCGAGGACGATAATTACCACCAACACCTGGCTCCCCGAAGCTCTCATTAAGGACAGGATGGAGGAGGTCAGGTGTTTTAAGGTAAATTTACAGCTAAATATCAGACTGTAACACGTGTATGCTCAGGTGTGTTGGCAGTATGGTCGACAGATATACCAGGTGTGAGGAACTTAACTACTCAGGTGTTTAGGTAAATTAAATGACAGGTAACCCAGCTGAAAGGAGGTCAGGTGTACAGGGAACTTGGTGGGAGGTTGTCTCAGGTGTAGGGAACACGTGTGTACTCAGGTGTGTTGGCTATTACTCTCACATACACACCGTCATTAGGCTGCCTCATTACCTGTATTAACATAAATGTGTAACTGGTCAGGTAGCCACGAGCGCCAGGTGTCTGAAGGCTATTTAATGTTTAATTACTCCGTCCCTCAGGTGAGACGCGTGTACCTCCACCTGACACAACAATCAGACACTAACTTTCACGCCTATACACACACCGTACATCAGGTAGACAGTTCTGTTAATATGAATAAAAATGTATACATATAAATTACTTAACCAGATTATTTAAACATAATAATGTCATTAACTTAACCTAATCATTAAGAGAAGACTCTAGAACAAAATATCTTTACGACTTCGAAAAATTTATCATAGTTTGGCCTTTCAAAAAATATATATATAATTTTACCTGAGTTTAGTTAATTACTCGTTCACTATTGTACCTGCAGCTCCCACTGGTGCTTATAGCCAGGTGAAAGTCGGTGCTGCTTCTGTATGTATATGTATAGCGATCGTATACTTTGTCCATGTATATCTATATTTATGTTGACATTGTGAGAACATTCCTTATCGTTAGGTTTGGTCCCCGGTGTCGCGATAGGAATCAGATCGTGAGGTTCGGTATCGCGATTGTGATCAGTTCGCGATGTTGTTGTTGTTGATACACAGGTATGGTGGTAGTCCCGGATGTTTACCTTTAGGCTTTGTCTTGGGGAGCTCAGGTGTGTCTTGGGGAGCTCAGGTGTGTCTTGAGGAGCTCAGGTGTGTCTTGGGGAGCTCAGGTGTGTCTTGAAGGAGATGGGGAGGAGGGGGAGGGGAATCAGATAGCATATGTAGGTGTGTTTGGGGAGGAGGGAGGGAGGGAGGAGAATCAAATTCGCTTCCGGGTTCGTTTCCTGGTTCATTTATGGGCTCGTTTTCGGGTTCGTTTCCAAGGTTCATTTATGGGCTCGTTTTCGGGTTCGTTTCCAAGGTACTGAAGAAGACAGCCGGAAAAACAACACTTAAAACCTTTGATATAAGTAACTTTATATACGAGAATATAATCTTAATCTACAGGATATGTAATGTTAATATTGATTAGAACCAAATTAATCCGAGTTAATTTACCATAATGGCTTAAGATTATTTACATGTTTTCTTAAGTTCCGTAACTCATCACTCCAATTTAAATTACGAACAATTAATTTTTATTCATAATCAAAATTTAATTACCGACTTAGAATTTATTGTTTGAAATTTAATTAATACTAGTTTATTAATTCTTATAAATAATATTGAAATAAAAAACTTACCTGTCTGAATATCGTTAATTAGTTTGTTTAAATAGTTGTGATACTTATATTCAAATTAGGTTTTAATAATTTTTAAATCATAATCTAGTCTGGATTAAATTATTTGGATTAAAATTATATTAAGTTTAGATTTTATCTCCGTTTAAATAATTTTCAGTTTTAAATCAAATTCTTCTCCAATTAAGTTGTTCAATATCTAGTAACCTCAGCTATAGTCTTGTACCATATTAGCTTTCATGTTAATAATATCTAAGCTAAGAGTTACAGATTTAGCTTAGTCTCTTTTTTTAGCTTATATATACCGATATTAGATACTTAACCTAACCTAATCTAACCTAACCTAACCTAACCTAACCCTCGCTAACGTAGCTTCACCTGCTCCCCACTATACCCTCACCCCTTCCCCCACCATACTCTCACCCCCTTCCCCCACCATACCCTCGCCCCCCTTCCCCCACCATACCCTCACCCCCCTTCCCCCACCATACCCTCGCCCCCCTTCCACCACCATTCCCTCACCCCCTTCCCACACCATACCCTCACCCCATTCCTCCACCATACCCTCGCCCCCCTTCCCCCACCATACCCTCACCCCTTCCCCCACCATACTCTCACCCCCCTTCCCCCACCATACCCTCGCCCCCCTTCCACCACCATACCCTCACCCCCTTCCCACACCATACCCTCACCCCATTCCCCCACCATACCCTCGCCCCCCTTCCCCCACCATACCCTCACCCCCCTTCCCCCACCATACCCTCACCCCTTCCCCCACCATACCCTCACCCCATTCCTCCACCATACCCTCGCCCCCCTTCCCCCACCATACCCTCACCCCCTTCCCCCACCATACCCTCACCCCCCCTTCCCCCACCATCACCCCCATCTCATACGACAGATAAGATCGGAACTCTTCGTTATCAAGATAGTAGGAGGCGTGGGCGTGGGGCGTGGGCGTGGAACTCAAGCTGCTCATGGGCGTGGAGGGGGGGGGCGTGCGGGCGTGTCGGATTGCCTTGCCATAATTAAGCGATAAGAAACGTATACTCAGCGTAGTGAGGGGGTAGGAGGGGGAAAGGTGGTGGGGGAGGGACGGTAGGGGGTGGGGGAGGTGGTGGGGGAGGGACGGTAGGGGGTGGGGGAGGGGATGATGATACACATAGAGGTATAAATTATCAAAATTAACATGTGATGATTTTTTCCCCTATTTTTGCCTTTACCTGTTGGGTAATTACGACGGTGTCTTAAGGTAATTATGATCACCTCGCCAGCTTCTTCTTTTATCTTCTTCTTTTTCTTCTATCTTCTTCCCTTCTTCCTCCTCTTCTTCTCCTGTTCTTCCTCTTATTCTTCCTCCTCCTCCTCCCTTCTCTTCACTTGACCAACACTTCTATAATTAATCGCCCCAATGTCTCTATCTTTTCTTACTTTATTTTTTTCTCTCCTTATCTCTGTGCTTTATGGAGAGAGAGAGAGAGAGAGAGAGAGAGAGAGAGAGAGAGAGAGAGAGAGAGAGAGAGAGAGCTACTCGTCCAGGTGTGTACGTCTTCATCAGGGGCTAGACGAGTTGAGGTGTACCTGCGGCCTGGTGGGGCTAGGGAGGGTAGGGAGGGTAGGGAAGGTAGGGAGGGAGGGTAGGGTTGTTAGTCCACCAAGCAGAAGGATGGAGGAAGTGGAGATGGAGGGAGGGAAGGAGGGAGGGAAGGAGAGGGGGGAAGGAAGGAGGGAAGGAAGGGAAAGGGAGAGAGAGACCTAAGTCCCTCCTGATCCTAAACAGTTACTCCCACTACATCACCTGCTAACTAACCTCTCACTCCACCTCTGCCTCCTCTCCTTCTCCTCCTACACCTCCTCTCCTCCTCCTCCTGCTCTTCCTCCTCTTCTTCCCCTCATCTCCTATTCTTCCTTGACCTCCTTCTCTTCCTCTCCTCCTCTTTCACTCAGTTACTACCTCACTCTCACTTCTTCCCTCACTCACTCACTCACTCACTGACGGAGAAAATTTACGTGATTTACATTCACCTTTCCTTTTTCTCCCACATTTCATCGTTCTACTAAGTTAACCACGACGTCTCTTCTTTCCCTGTCCATTTACTGACACGAGGAAAAAATCCACCAATCCTAATCGTCCTCCGCAACAGATTTGGTTTCTGATTGGGTCATATTCCATTCAAGTCGTATATATATATGAGTGTCAGTCATCGTGCCGGCTATTAAACTGCCTGCTCTCTCTCTCTCTCTCTCTCTCTCTCTCTCTCTCTCTCTCTCTCTCTCTCTCTCTAAAAAAAAAAAGAAGCGAGATTATCTTTAAGTCTTCTCAGCTTGAAAAGTAAATAGTGATCTTTGTTATTGTTTATGTCTGCCTATTATTAAGACTCGTCTCTATTAATATTCGGTCCCTATTAAGATTCGGTCCCATTAAGACTTGTCCCTATTAAGACTCGTCCCTATTAAGACTCGTCCCTATTAAGACTCGTCCCTATTAAGACTCGTCCCTATTAAGATTCGTCCCTGTTAAGATTCGTCCCTATTAAGAATCATCCCTATTTAAACTCGTCTCTATTAAGTCTGACGGGTCCATCTGCACCGTCAGTTAGAATATTAGCCACTAGACCCAGTAATAATATAAGCGAGGGTCCACACTCATATAGGGGAACGTCCACTCGTTTATAGGGACCATATATCACTGATGTAAACACGAGGGGAGGGTGAATATATAGGTGTTGTCTCATTATATACCGGGGGGGGGGGGGTGTGTGTGTTGCTGAGATATGGGAGGAGGTGTTAGTGTGTGTGTGTGTGTGTGTGTGTGTGTGTGTGTGTGTGTGTGTGTCCTTCCTTTCTTCCTTCCTTCATAATAGGCCCCAGATTAAATAGCCCCCAATCCTAGTAGGTACTGGGGCCTTTAGGAACTGGTGTCTGTAAGAGCTGGTGCCTGTAAGAGCTGGTGCCTGTAAGAAGTGGGTGCCTGTAAGAAGTGGGTTTGTTAGGCACTGAGGGCCCATTAGACCTGTAATCATTAAGCAGACGCCCACCCCACTATCTCGCCCTTGATAATTAGCACCGACTTCCATCACCGCCTCCCACTTCACATTCTACCGGCATGTTAATCCTTCAGCCACACCAGGACTACTTTTTACTCTTGACGAAGGGAAGGCGTGCGCGTAGACTCGTCGGGCCTTAGATTATCACCTTGTGGCACCCCGGCATCAACATGTGAGAGATGGTGATTTATTGTGAGGGATTATGAGATGTTGTGTGTGAGTTTATGAGAGACGGTAAATAATTTTTTGAGTTAAAGGGGAACTTTTTTTAGGTTATGAGGAAATTAGTGAATTACTCTTGAGCTTACAGCAAACGATCCTTCAATCTAGATACTGTATATGTAGGATATAGATGTCCTATTGTTCTACGGTGACCGCCTGGGATTAGGAGGGAGGGAGGCAGGGAAGGAACAGGAGGGAGAGAGGGGGAGCAGGAGGGAGGGAGGGAGACACAAGGAGGACGATGCGGTGGAGATAAACGTCTTGTAGCTAAGTCATTTCCACACTCCAGTGGCTCCAGGAGGAGTTCTAGACGTCCTCCGCTGACCTCCCTCCTCTCTTTAGGACTCCTGCCAACACACCGGTCAGTTCCTTCTTGTAGGACCTGTAGCTAAGAGTCCTAATGCACCTTTTTAGTATCCTGCCGGCACGGTAGACTCAGTGCCTGCAAGTTCTCCCTTAAAGCCTCCTAGGGATCCTGCCATGATGCTGGCCATGAGCTTGTAGGAACTGTGGTTAAGGTCCTACACTACTTTCCAATCATCTGCCAATATGCTCATGAGTCCTCTTTGTAGGATCTATGCTGTCTTTGAGTACGATGACTTAATCCTTAGAGTACAATGACTTGAGCATTTGGGTACGATGTTCCTATTTCCTTGAGTGCGATGATATTGGACTCAAGGGGTTAAGTTATCGTATACAAACTAATATATAGACAGAGAGAAAGAGACTGAGAGACAAAGTGAGAGAGAGAGAGAGAGAGAGAGAGAGAGAGAGAGAGAGAGAGAGAGATTTGCATGCTGGACTATGGTGCTGGGGTCGCGGGTCGAGATCTCCGTCATGGTCAGATGAACTACAATTTGCAGCCAATATTTAATCGTAGACTCGTTAAAGCGACGTGGAACCAAACCAAATAAACCCTGACTTAACCTAACCTAACCTAACCTAACCTAACCTAGTGTAATGGAGCTTTATTTGACCTGACCTTACCTAATATAACCTAACCTTATCAAATGCTCCTCGACCCACTGAGTGAATAATCTGGAGTTAAAATAAATTGGAAAAAATTGGTAATGTGGGCGTAGCAGTTGTAGAAGTTGGTAACATGGGTGTGGTTGATGGTGAAGGCGTAGTTAATGTGGGCGTAGCGGTTGTAGAAGTTGGTAATATGGGTGTGGTTAAGGGTGTAGACGTAGTTGTTATGGGCGTGACGACAGTGTGGGTGTGATTATTTCTGGCGGTTATAGGAGAGGACCAGGGAATGAGGTTAGAGGAAGGGGGCGTTGCAATGGTGTACTGACAGGTCTTAGTAGCGTGGGAGTAATGGCCTTACTAGACAGAGAATTATAGTGATGATACGGGCGTAGTAATGGCGTAGGTGTGGTGGTGATGATGATGATGATAGTGATATATATCGAGATGGTTGGCGTATAATGGTCCACACAGCCAACGCACTAAAGATTCGTAATGCGTAAACTGACACACACAAACAGAAGCAACTAACACCTCTATGTATTTGTACCAAGAAAAACGTCACCATAATTCCTTTAAGCTTGGGGAATTAAACTACTTGAGACAGGTTGAGATTCGAGAGACCAGAAAGAGGACGATCACACACACACACACACTCATGCAGATACCTTGACCAACAGGTATATTTACACAGGTAACGACTAACTAACTATCTCCCCTTCCAATCTGTGTGCTGGCGGTGATGCTTAATGATAGAACTCCTTGTTATCTCTCTCTCTCTCTCTCTCTCTCTCTCTCTCTCTCTCTCTCTCTCTCGTCTTGATATACTGGACTAAGCTTCAGGGTTAATTGTAAAAGCATACTGGGCTATCTAAGCGGACCATCGGGAAAACACGGGCTCATATACAATACATATCGTCGGCAGTATCGTACACAATAGACACTTAAAAATAGATGTTTATATATTCAGTTCACAGATACAATCGAGGACATTTAAAAGAGAAACCCACTAAGCCCCCCACCTCTCCCCTCATCTTCTCCCCCCCCCCTTTCCTATCCCTCTCTCCTTTCCTCTTCCCTTCTTTCCCCTCCATTTTCTCTTCCTCCCCTTCTCTACTCACCCTACCCCTCCTCTTTCTCTCCATCCTCCTTTCCCCTCTTCTCCTCTTCCCCCCTCCTTTCTCCCCTTCCCTCCCCTCCTCTCCCCTCCCCTCCCCTTCCCTCTCCCCTCCCCTCCCCTCCCCTTCCCTCCCCTCCTCTCCCCTCTCCTCTCTCCCCTACCCCTCCCCTCCATCTTTCCCTTCCTCCCCTTCTCCACTCCCCTGCTCGCCCCTCTCCAACAGGCCTGGATACGCCTTCATTTGAATAGAGAACAAGAGCTTGTTGACGCCCAGCGCAAGAGGGGGTGGGAGGGGGAGGGGAGGCTGGCAGCCACTCTCCCTCCCCTTACCCCTAACCCTTTGAACTGCATTAAGGCAAAATCAGAGTTGCTGTGCACACACTTCACTGCAGGTGAGGGCTGGAGGGCTATTGAGACGCTCCTCCTCCTCTTCTCCAGGGGGCGGGGAGGTGGGGAAGGTTGCTGAGACATCTTCCTCTTCGGGGAGGAGGAGGAGGTTGGAAGGGGCTATCTGTAACTTACATACCTCGTCACATTACACACTGAGCTCAGGCATCAAGACCCGGAAATATTGTGTCCTTTACTGCCTGATGCTATGATGGTTAGGTTAGGTTCGGTTAGGTTAGGTTAGGTTAGGTTAAGTGAGGTATTACCTGAGCGGCGGTGGTGTGGCGGGCGGGGCACCTGTACCGGCTCACAACAGTCATTCATCAGGTAACCTCAAGCACCTGTAAGACTCACCACAGAACGAGTTAGTTGACAACGAGAACGTTGATGTATGAAGCAGTCACTCAGGAGTTAGATTACCTCAGTAGATATGGATTACCTCAGTAGACATGGATTACCTCAGTAGATATGGATTACCTCAGTAGATATGGATTACCTCAGTAGATATGGATTACCTCAGTAGATATGGATTACCTCAGTAGATATGGATTACCTCAGTAGATACGGATTACCTCAGTAGATATGGATTACCTCAGTAGATATGGATTACCTCAGTAGATACGGATTACCTCAGTAGATATGGATTACCTCAGTAGATATGGATTATTTAAATATTTTCTTCCCTTTTTATGTAATTTTTAGTAATTTAGTTTATTTCTAATTCATAAAAAGTTGTAAAGGTTAGGTTAGGTTAGGGAGCTGAAGTCACTTAACACACGGAAATAAAACACCTTCAGCCATCAGTTTTATTTCTTGTGTGTTGTTTATAACGAGACACACACAAGGACGGTCACACCTGTTTGGTAATTGAGACTGCAGCCTATTGGTTGAGCATAATAGGTGTTCTTGATAAACCCATCTTCTGTAACACTGAGTATAATGACCGAGAGACTTGTTATAAGACTCTACTACTAGTACCGAGTGTTATGATTGTCAGTCAGTCAGTCAGTCAGTCGGTCGGTCAGTTGGCTAGTAAACTTATCACTCAAAAAAGATGGAAAGAAGGAAAGACAGACGTTCGTACGCCAGACTAAAGCAAATCTGAAATAAAACTCCTTCTAGAAATACCACACCTCCCCCCCCCCCCCCCCACACCTCCTGAAGGCTGCTAAGATTCCTCATAGGTAAGCCAGGTGTGATGAAGCACCGACCAATCATATCTCAGGAGGTGGACCCAAGATAATTATCATTGGCTGACCTCGTGCTCAAACTGAAGAGCCTCAATACTTCCCTCAGGTAACATTACCACTAAGAGCAAAAAATAACACCTGTAGGAGAGATAGTAGAGTACTCATTAACTCCCTCAGGTAACATCATGACAAATGGACCTCATATGCCTGATGACCCATTATGGATAGTGAAGATATAACAGACAGGTGACTTAAGGTAGTGTAGTCAGCATTATACTAGACTATTCTTCACTATTCTTCACTATTCTTCACTATTCCATCTGTAAAGTTAGGTACTTATTCACAGCTGGGTGGGTTAAGGGTACCCCCGAATGCAAACGAGCGTACACCTTAGGATAGGAAGTGAGTGTTGTATCAACTCGGCCACCGCACGCTCCTCGTGTGTCTTAGGGAAAAAAATCGCCTTCAGGTAAGATAACTTCATCACCTTCGTCAGGTACGTCATAATCCAGGTGTTCTCGGCTCAACCATTTCCACTTTTTTATTTTGCTTTTTATCTGAGGATTATGAAGTTGGTCCTCCCATCTCTGTGCCTCGCCTCGCCCAGCCTCTCAAAACACCGAAATAACTCTTGTTGTGCGCACTCTCGGAAATTGCGCATTTCCGAAATCGTTATATCTGATTTACTTATTGGCTCGTCAGTTACATAGGTTAGGTATATTTGGATTAGTTAGGTTAGGTTAGGTTATGTTATGTTAGGTTAGGCTAGGTTAGGTTAGGATATCGCTTCTCAGGATAATAAGTCACTTGTTTACTAAGTTAATGCAACATCATTACTAAGTACATACACGACCCTAAGTTCAGCAGTTTTAAACACCTCTCTGACTATAGTTAAGTTAATGAACCACCTTTACTCTGGGTTAAGACATATTAAATACGTTTCTATTCTTAGCTAAATTAGACCACCACTATTATCATAGGTTTTCCCTTTTATATTAGTTAAGGAAGCTAAAAATAATATAATCTCACCTGTACTGTTATACCTGAATATATACGTGTGTGTGTGTGTGTGTGTGTGTGAGCCAGGTGGTAGATCAGGTGCGTGTTTATGGTAGGGCGGTGCCGTGGGTGTGACCTGACGATAGGGTCCTGCCCCGTGCCTTTAACTGACACACGTACGGATATGCACGTAGGTACTTAAACACGCATATGCACGAAGGCACATAAATGAAGGATGGGCTCACTGAGATTCGCACACACACACACCACACACACACACACACACACACTGTCTCTTTTATGTTTGTTT
This sequence comes from Homarus gammarus, assembly GCA_958450375.1. NCBI lineage: Eukaryota > Metazoa > Arthropoda > Malacostraca > Decapoda > Nephropidae > Homarus > Homarus gammarus. Next base: position 1,116,839 of record CAUDMG010003340.1, read on the forward strand.
ACAATGAGACAATAAACATCAGTCATCAACTCGGTCGCAAAATCCCGCTGGAAAAATCAATTGATATTTGACCATCTTTCACAACTCTCCACCTCACCCACCCACCTCACCCCCCCCCCACCTCACTCTAATACCTTCACCATCAACTAACCCCTTCAAAATATGTGCGTGTGCGTGTGTTTGCGTGTGCGTGTGTTTGCGTGTGCGTGTGGTGTGTGTGTGTTATAGTCCAACACCTGTTTGACCCTCGTCTACACCTTCAGCAGCCCTCCATCACTAGACCCTAATGTGCACGACGAAGCATTCCTAAGTGGGGCGGCGGACAGACATACAGACATACAGACAGACAGACAGACAGGTCAGGTCAAAGTTCAAGGGGAGAAAAACCTGGGCTTTACTCTGTTTCCTCAAGGCTCTAACCTAAACACTCTACTTTGTGGCTAGTTTTCTTCTTCTTCTTCTTTATTCTTCTGCCTCTATCTATCTCTTTTCTTCACATTGTCTTTTCTTATTCTTCCTGATTTTGTCTTCTTTGTATGTGTGTCTGTCTGTGTGTATCTGTGTGCGTGTATGTGCATGTACGTGTATGTGTGTGCATGTGTAAGTATGTATGTATATGCGCGTGTGCGTATATATGTTCGTGTGTGTCTGTTTCCCTCTTCACCTTAGTCCACGCACACAACAGATAAGCAGTACTGATCCATCTTAGCAGACCGCTTCATGCTACGTGTTGCTTACCTACATGTTTACCTCTACCTGTGGAAGCTTTCACCTACCTGGCCAGCCCATGACCAGGTGACCTGCTCTCCACCTACCTGCCTCTGGCTCTCCTTGTCAGGGTATCTTGTTTTGTTCTTTCTCTTACTCCTTTATCTCAGTGTTTAGTCTTCCCCATCTCCAGCAGGAGGTGAGAAGAAGGGGAAATGGAATCAGTACTCAGATGTGTCCCTTCGTCCAACTATTCGTCTTGTATATTATTATTTTTCAACCTTTCCTTTTCTTCCCTCATCTTCCTCCTCCACACCCCATGTCCCTCACCCCATGTCCCTCACCCCATGTCCCTCCCCTTCCCTCGCCCATCACCTGTTCACCTCTCACTCCACCCACTACACGTCCTTGCATCAGCTATTGTTGACTTGTCTGATATATATTATTACCTGCAGGACAACAACAACACCTCCGGCCCAGTCCTTGAACTTTATGACGTATGTCTGTCTGTCTGTCTGTCTGTCTGTCTTTAAAAGGTTCTATGGTTGTTGCTGTTGTTTTTCTGTAGAGTGTGTGAGATGTAATTGACAGAGTCGTGGGCTGTACTTAGTAGGGTCATGGGTTGTAGTGGGTAGGGTCAAGGGGCGTCATGGGCAAAGTCATGGGTCACCTTGTTGAACATTAATGACCTCGATCTCTCGCCCCCCAACAGCAAGGTGTGGCAATACGTGTAAGGTGAGTGTGTGTGTTTCACTCCATTAATACAGCCGCCCCCACACCCCCACCCCCCCACCATTTCCCCCCTCCCACATCCCATCCCTCCCTCCCCACTCTTCCCCCCACAACCCTTCTACCTACCCACCATTCCTACCCTACTCTCCCTCCCTCCCCAACACCCCCTCCCTCCCCAACACCCCCTCCCTCCCCAACACCCTCTCCCTCCCCAACACCCTCTCCCTCCCCTAAGTCACTTCTCTCCCCACCCTCTCCCACGTCACTCACCCCTGACCCCACTATCTCTCGAACTTCCCCACGCCCACACTCCTTGCATAGCTGACTTCCCCCCTCCCCCACCTACCTACCCCACCCCCCACCTATCTTCCCCCTCCCCCACCTACCTACCCCACCCCCCACCTATCTTCCCCCTCCCCATGCCCTCCAAGTCAAGAAACCTCACAATAAAAATGTCGTGTTATTTCTCTTGAATAACACTCCCGCCAGCCACCACCGGTAAAGTGCCACACCCATGCCACCCACTACACCCATGCCACCCACCACACCCATGCCACCCAGTAGACCATGCCACCCACTACGCCCATGCCACCCACTACACCCATGCCACCCAGTACACCCATGCCACCCAGTACACCCATGCCACCCACTACACCCATGCCACCCACTACACCCATGTCACCCACAGTATGTCACTCATTAGGTTAAGTTAGACTGAATGACGAGGCAGTGTGTGTGTGTGTGTGTGTGTGTGTGTGTCCTCGACACCAAAATCACTCGTGTACGGCAATGGTGGGCCTGTCGTCTGGTCATAACACCTTTACACACACACACACACTGTCCCTTATACCTGATAACTGTTAAGTCGTCATATATGTCATTTACATGTTAGCTATAATCTGATGTTAATGCTGGAAAGCTGTGAACCTTGAGGGAAGCTACACCAAACACACGAGGTTATTGGATATGTCTTCAGGAGAGGGGAAAAATTAACTAAATGTCAGCCGTGTCAGCCAGGGTTATTAAGTTCACCGTCAGCTACGTTGAGAAAGAGATAATAATCGGAATTATCTAATTTATTTTTGTTTATTCTACGTAGCACATCGTGGGTGACCTTTGGAGACGTGGATTAATATTGCGTGTGTGTGTGTGTGTGTGTGTGTGTGTGTGTGTTCCTTCTGCTTTTCCACAGTTTTAAAGATAGAAACCTGAAATTTGGTAGGGAGGTGCGGATGGTCTTAAACTATATCTCCCGTTCCTTCAGGAGGGGCGGGTGACCCTACAAGGAGCCCACCTGCAGTTTAAACACATTTCCACTTTTCTGAAACCAAGTTATATGGTAGTGTGACGTGTATCACTTTGTTTTAATGTGATTCTCTTTACATCAGTTTATATTTAGTGGTCATATTTTATTGTATTGTTTCTAGAATTAAGAGAGTATAGGGACCGAACTGCTTTGTGTGAAGTGTTGGGTAGTTACCGAGCGCTGGTTAGTGTGGGTTGACAGGTGTTGTGGCGAGAGACCACTGGGTTGACCTCATTCATGGTCAGTAAAAATAGTGAGGCTGATTCCTTTAATATTATTTGTTTATTTATATATCAAGATGAATTATGTTTGCAATGTTTATTATATATATTTGCGAATTAAAATTGTGTTTAATGTTAAGGGAGAAACCAACTAATAATAATAGTAGTGCTAGTATTATTATTACTATTACTATTATTTCATGGTAATTTTAACACCAGAGAAAACTTTTTAGTACAAGTTAATGTTATTTTTAAGAAGATGCGTAATATATATTTGTTGTGTCATCAATGGTCATCTCAGGAAGCTGTGAAATATGAGGCATTGTGTTGAGGAAGGGAGGGGGGTGCAGGTGAGAGCTGAAAGGTGGAGGAGGAGAAGGAAGAGCAGAAGAAGATGAAGGTAGTGAGGGTGAGGGAAGGAGAAGAGACAACAACAACAATATAGGATGGTATGATAAATGATATAAAATAAAACTGATTTACAACAACATTAGAGTTAAGCTCGTCTCGTAAATTTGGGCTGACAAATCGTGTGACATATGAAGAGTCTCCTCCTGATCAACCCACCACACACACACACACAACAACTAATTGACCGCCATATGACGTCGTGGTCTTAGGTCAGGGGAAAAGTACAGGAAAATTGTGTTCTGAACGTGTCTGTTTGGGATCTCTTGGGGTTCCTTTGGGGTGAGTTCCTTAAGGCGGTAGCGGCTAATTCTTGGATTTTGCATTGTGTGGGAGGTGGGGGTGGGGAGGGGGCTTAACGGCGGGGAAACTTAAGATCGATAGGATTGTCAGAGAGAGAGAGAGAGAGAGAGAGAGAGAGAGAGAGAGAGAGAGAGAGAGATGTTTGTACAGTAAAAGAAAGTCACATATGGCAAAACACCGTCGAAAGGTTATAGTGTAGTCTGGTATAACTCTCTTAACATAGTATTATAAGAGGTGAGAATACCAGCCAAGCGATGTTGAATGCTCGTGCTGGCGCTGCTCCCCAATACCAGGGAAGCAAGACTCTCTCTCACCGTCTCAGATGAACGCGTTATTAATGAAGGAAAATAAGAAAATAACTATGGCTGAGGGTTTGTGAAAAAGTAGCAATCAGAGCGTGACAAAGAGAGACTATCTATCAAGAGTGAACCCCAGTGAACCCGAACCATGCTTCATAAACAAGGGGTCAAGCTGATTCACCTGGCCAGAGTTGTGTTCTGTGAAACTCCTGTCTCCTCGCCACCTCTCAGCTCCTTGGATTATTTTATTAACCAGAAACTGACATTATTGGTCTTTTGTTTACACTCTGCTACCGTAAATATATTGTTATTGAGGAAAATAAAATAATTGATGGGGATTCATATTCATTCCATTTCGAAGCTTTTGAGTCACACAACAATACAGGTAACAGGTCACTAATGATTGTCTCTTCCTGTGTTTGTGTTTTGTTTCACATTAAATTAAACAGTTTTTTTTTTTACTGATACAGAGACAAGATTTTTTTTATGCATGCATTGCGATAAGCTGTGTTTATTTGTTGCTACTAAACCTAACCTACCATAATGTAACGTTGAAATAAGTTGGTGGATGAACCAAGAGAAATATAATGAGGGGGCGAATCTTCAGGTGACACCCCCCCCAATTCCCTCAAAATATAATGTAGATTGTACAGGTGAGCTCGACGGACAGGTGAGCTCGACGGAGAGGTGAGTTCGTTAGACAGGTGAGTTCGTTAGACAGGTGTGCTCGTTGGACAGGTGAGCTCGATGGACAGGTGAGTTCGTTGGACAGGTGAGCTCGTTGGACAGGTGAGTTCGTTGGACAGGTGAGCTCGTTGGACAGGTGAGTTCGTTGGACAGGTGTGCTCGTTGGACAGGTGAGCTCGATGGACAGGTGAGTTCGTTGGACAGATGAGCTCGTTGGATAGGTGAGCTCGATGGACAGGTGAGCTCAATGGACAGATGAGCTCGATGGACAGGTGAGCTCGTTGGACAGGTGAGTTCGTTGGACAGGTGAGCTCGTTGGACAGTTGAGCTCGTTGGATAGGTGAGCTCGTTGGACAGGTGAGTTCGTTGGACATATGAGCTCGTTAGACAGGTGAGCTCGTTGGACACCTGGACGGTAGGGCCAGAGAGACAAACAGACATCAAGAGACATAAACACAAGAGGCAGCGCCGGGAAAGTCGGTAACATATGCAAATGGATTCAGAGTTAACGGTATAAAACTGAACTGACAGATGGCGAGATAAAAGATAAGGCCGCTAGCAGAGAGAAAGAGACGGAAAGAGACAGAGAGAGACGGAGAGACGGAGTGTGTGTATGTGTAACCTCAAATAGATAAGACGTAAAAAAACATAACCTAATATAATCTTGATTTATTTTTAACTGTTCACACACACACACACACACACACACACGTAATGTTGACACAGTAAAGGCAAAACCCTGTACGTACAATAAGGATAAGACACACCCATAAACGGACAGACATAAAATACATACACTATTATAGGCAAAAAAAATATACAACAAAAATATACGCACACACAAAGAGAAAAGTAGACATATGTAAACTATGAATGAAGAGAAACAGACGTGGATATGGTGTAGAGGCGGGAAGGGGCTATTGTAATGGAAGCACAGGTACAAATACTAGAACAGGTACAGGTGCAGGTACAGGTCTACACACAAGCACAGGTACAAGCAAACACACAAGCACACACAGAGAAGCGGACACGGCCGGCTTGAGCACTGGGTCGAAGGTTCCAAGCAGTTCTGGACAGGTGAGACCCCAATCAGTGTAGACAAACCACAGGTGATCGGTCTTCGTGTTGCAGATGCTGGATACGCCGTGTTGTAGATGCCGGATAAGATAAGGGCATTGTTGAGAGCTGCTGGAGGGAAGGTGGGGGTCGTCACGCCAGGGTGGCTGGGGGAGGCTTGGGTGCTTCTTCCCTGTCGCAGCCGCTCTCAGGGAGGATGTTTGGTATTCATGAGGACGCTGCCGCTGGGGTCTTCTCCTCCTTGTCGCAGCAGCTCTCAGTATTCATGGCCAGGGTTGAGGGACGTCTCAGCTCTGACGTATTCACAGATGCCACGGCTGGTAATTATCCCAGCCGACGGTATCAGGAGTGGCCAGGGGACACAGCTTCGGTTCCTCTCAGCTCCACACCATCTCAGCATCAATACATCTTAGCATCACAACATCTCAGGACCCTGATTATTATTTAAAGTTCATTCATAATTAAATATAAGTATTTTCCACCTCTGACCTCTCACAGGCTGTCTGGAGGGAGGGACGGAGGGAGGGGAGGGGGGAGGGGAGGTTACCTTAGAACATGTGTGGAAGCTGCGTCTTGTGTGGGTGTGGGTGTGTATGGGCGTGGGTGTGGGTGTGGTGTGTATGGGCGTGGGTGTGGGCGTGGGTGTGGGCGTGGGTGTGGTATAGACGTAACCGTAGGGAGAAGAAGGGTGTTAATTAAGATTGTGGTGTGTAGGTGTAGGTCAATGGGACTTCAGGTGAGTGAGACTAAGCGTGTGGATGTGGATGTGGGTGTGGATGTGGGTGTGGGTAATACCTAGGGATGAGACAGATGAACACCTCCCTTATGACCCTCCTCCTTGTTCTCCTACCTGTGACTAAATTATGATCTCCTGTACCTTTTATTCTGCCTGCTCGCGTCTAATGCTTTAGTGTGTGTGTGTGTGTGTGTGTGTGTGTGTGTGTGTGTGTGTGTGTGTGTGTACTAACCCGTCACCACTATTTCTCCCTCTAAGACATTCTGCCACCCACCCACCAACCCACCAACCCACCTACCCACCTGTCCACCAGCCTACCCACCAGGTGTCCAAGTAGCAGGGTTTCTCATTAGCAGCCACATTGTTACCAGATGGGAGAGAATCCTTTCATACATCAAGAAGGCCCTTGTGCCTCTTAATGTGGCAGTACTGTCGCCCCTGGGCATGGTAAATAACCTGGATTTTAAATATTCTCTCTCTCTCTCTCTCTCTCTCTCTCTCTCTCTCTCTCTCTCTCTCTCTCTCAGTAGGGTGAAGAGAAGGAAGAGGAGAAAAGTAGAAGGAAGTGAAGGAGGAGGAGAAGTAGAATGAAATGGGAAAGGAGGAAGAGAAGAGGAGGAGGAGGATGATAGGATAAAATATAGTGAAGTAAATCCTTATCCCATCCTCTCCTTCTTAAACCAATCCTAAGGTGTGAGGTAAAGAGGGAGAGTCACCACATGGAATCTTTATATATCGCTCTTGTTTTCTCCTTTATCTCTCTTGTCTTCTTCTTTATCTCTCTTGTCTTCTCCTTTATCTCTCTTGTCTTCTTCTTTATCTCTCTTGTCTTCTCCTTTATCTCTCTTTTCCAGAATCTTGAATAACTTTTACTTTAATAAATTTTCTGTCGGTGGTGGAATGGTTACAGTACTCGTCACCCCCTCACTTCTCATCCCCACCCCTCACTTCTCACCCCCCCCCCTCACCCCTACCCTGACCCCCACCGCTCACCCTCTCACCCCTACCCGCACCCCCCCTTCACCCCTCAACCCTTCCCCCTACCCCTCCCTATTTCATTACGCTGAATTTCATTACATTACGTAGTACATAAGAGGACAGAGAGATACGACCCAGCCGTCCCTATAACTCGATTCAACAGAGGTCGTAGCTAATAACAAGCAGGGAGGGTCGTGTTATGATGCAGGACGTGGTTCCCTGGTCGTACTGCCTCGTATTAGTAGCAAAGTCCTCATTAGTGACCTGGAGGAGCTTTGATGTGACCGCTGCAGAAGAGAACACACACACACACACACACACACACGCACACGCACGTATTCATCCGCTAGTCCAAGAAATTCGTGAGTCAGTCAATTCCTTTTACTCATACACCAGTACAACACCCAGTAGAATCCACCAGTACATCATCCAGTACAACCCATCAATACAACACCCCAGAACCCACCAGTACAACCCACCAATACAACACCCCAGAACTCACCAGTCCAACACCCCAGAACCCACCAATACAACACCCCAGAACCTACCAGTACAACACCCCAGAACCTACCAGTACAACACCCCAGAACCCACCAATACAACACCCCAGAACCCACCAATACAACACCCCAGAACCCACCAGTACAACACCCCAGAACCTACCAGTACAACACCCCAGAACCCACCAGTACATCACCCCAGAATCCACCAGTACAACACCCCAGAACCTACCAGTACAACACCCCAGAACCTACCAATACATCACCCCAGAACCCACCAATACATCACCCCAGAACTCACCAGTCCAACACCCCAGAACCCACCAATACAACACCCCAGAACCCACCAGTACATCACCCCAGAACCCACCAGTACATCACCCCAGAACCCACCAGTACAACACCCCAGAACCCACCAGTACAACACCCCAGAACCCACCAGTACATCACCCCAGAACCCACCAGTACATCACCCCAGAACCCACCCGGTAGTTGCCTTTCCATCAAACTTACCAAATAAGGAAGGAATAAAAATAACCATGACCCAAGTATGAGAAAAAAAGGTAAGGAGGAACTTTTTTAAGAGAATATGATTGTAATTTGAGGCAGTGAAGGTCGCGGGTCTGCCTGATAACACACTAGAATCCCGGAGATGATCACAGTGTGTGTCCTATTTTAAGAGGAATGTAAATTTTAGAGGTGAGTCTTCAGGTAGAATAGAAGTAAGAAAAATAAGGTTATATTCGTGATTTACTGTTGTAGGTATATATAGCCTAGTGTGGTGTCTCGCGTCTGTAGGGATTGTTAGAATGTGAGTGAAATCTTATTCGTAATGTGAGTAAAGTCTTATTTGTAATGTTGTTGTTTTTGTTTTGTTTTTGTTTTTTGGATAAGTGAAAGTAGGTTCCATATGCATAATGACTCGTTTAAGGGCAGTGTGGATGTAGCATACTGTTGTGATAATACTTCGTTACATAAGGAGGCAGATAGTATGGCCAGCACTGTGTATCTCGACCTTCTTCACTTCCCCAAAACCTCTAAAATTAGGTAAATAATTACAACTGTGTGGAATGGGAGTACACCGGGATCAAACCAACGAACCTTAGGACAGAAGATGAGTGTTTTGTCCACTCAGCCACCGTTAACCTTTTTCTTTTTTTTAAATTTGTGCCACTATCGTTTAACCTCGTCCGTGTCATGGCGTCCGTGGAAACTGTCACCCAAAACTTAATTCTTGAGAAATACTTATAAGGACAATCAATGTATTCTGGTTAACTCACGTCCGTAGCGCCGCATCCGTACATGATTGGCATTAGTACTTGAGTAACTTACAGACAGTACCTTCGTCCGTAACCTCGTCCGTAACCTCGTCCGTACTGCCGTGTTCATGCAAGGTACAATTTATGACCTAAAACCTGATTCGCGATTGGGATTAACACAGTAAGTATGAGACGAGGAGGGTGACCTTGTCCATGGCTGCTTAAGACTGGGACCAACATCTGTATCGCGTGCCAGAGTGTCTTCTCGTGTTTCAGGCTACCTCACGCCCCGACAAAAACAAACTCAACCTTGGCTCTGCGGACTTTATGATACGGGTTCCCTTGGCAAGAAGTGGATGTTGTTCCTACCTGTGTGAGAGAGGAGTGGGAGAGAAAGAGAGAGAGGGGGGGGGGGAACACAGAGAGAGGCAAAGAATCGGAGAGAGCGACAGAGAGAGCGGGAAATGCATTGAGAGATTGATAAAGAGTGAGAGGGAGGGAGGGAGGGAGGGGTTAAATGATATGATAGAGAGGGAAAGAGAAGGGGGAAGGGAAGGGAGAAAGATTGAGGAGGAGAGTGAAGAAGCAAAATAAGAGAGAGAAAGGCAAAGACAGAGAAAGAGAGGGTAACGAAAGGAAGAGAAAGAAATGGGAGTGAGGGAGAGATGGGGAGGAGAAAAAGAGAAAGAGAAGTAAGGGAATAGGAATGGAATAAAAAAAGGAAGGATGAGAGAGAGAAAGAGAGAGGGAAGGAGTGGTCCTGACAAGCGTGAAGTAACACAACACACACACCAGCCATGACCACTGTAGGAGCCTCTGGACACCACCACCTCTCACTACGTCTACCCAGCTCCCGCGTGTCACTCTTTGTTTATAAAATTTGTATATATATCACCAAGGCTTTTTCTTCCATTTAGTTCCTTATTCTTGTTTATTTTTGTATTTTGTTTACCTTTGTTTTTGTTTTTTGTTTATTTGGAGTTTTCTGTCGGTTTTTAGTTTTATCAAGACATCTTATTTTCATCATCTATTGCTTGGAACATTTTATTTCCCATTATAAAAGTCATCATTCATCTTAAAAATTCAGGCACATTATATCGATCCTCCATCCCAGAAGAACAAAACATCACCCCTAAAGAACAGGTTGGTTCCTCCTCATAACAACACAACATCAACCAAGGGCCCACCAGACTCCTACCTCGTTAGGAGAGAAAAACATCACCCACACAGACGCTGTTCAGAACATCCAGGCCGATCTCTTGACCCGGGAGAAGCACTCGGCTCCCCCTCTAGCCACACACGCCTATAAATTATGAATCAGCAGGAGCTTTGGCTCCACCACACGCCTCGGTAATGGGTGAAGGAGGGGGTGAAGGAGGAGCAGCAGCAACAGAGGCTCCGGTCATTGTGGATTTTACTCACAGGTTCCTCATTGCTGACCAACTTACACCCTCTGACAACTCGTCCATCTTACCAACGTAAATAATGAAGCGGCCTGACATTAATATTCATGGTGTTTGTGTGTTGGGGGGGGGGGAGGGCAGGGAGGAGGGAGGTGGGGGTAGGAAGTGGAGGGAGGTTGGGGTAGGAGGTGGAGGCAAGGTAGCAGAATAGGAAGGAGGTCTTTGGGGAGCTGTTAGGAAAGGTTGTTGTGTGTTGTGTGTAAGAGGACGGGAAATTTTGAGAGACCTTTGGAGGTGCTAAGATGGGATGGAAAAGGAAGAGGGTTTTGGATGTGCTAGGGAAGTGTGGTGGGGGGTTTATGTGTGTTGGGGAGGGTGGAAGAGTAGGGAGAATGGGTTTGGAGTTAGGAAGTTCAAAGATGTATCGCGTGTACGACTTCAGGCATACACGCACAGTCTAGTCATTGGTTACTGCTGTGATGACGTAGAACTATTGATCATTGTTGTGGTCTGTAAAGGTTTCACACATATATATTCATTTGTTGTCTGACGGTAGAGAAGAAAATGTCTGCCCAAGTAAGACCTTACAGAAACTGACTGATTTCCACACACCTCGTTGTTACCATTTCCGCATTGACACACACTGACACACACATTGACACACACACATTGACACACACAGAACAGCACTTAACGGACTTTTTTTTTTTTGGGGGGGGGGGGGGGAGATGAAGAGGTCTTTTTTGTGATGGATGTGACCTCGTGTACAGAAACTTGGTCCCTCTACTACTTTGACTCCCACTACTACTACCACGCCCACGCCCCGCCCATCACCCACTACTTCGCCCACCACCCACGAATTCGCCAATAATCACAACCACAACAGAGCGTGAATGTAATTTCCTGTTATCATGGAAAAACTTTTATTCTGTAGACTCTTTTTATGTCGGGGAAAATGTGTGTCTGTGTGAGGGTTTGGTGAAGACGCGGCTCCTCTCTGTGGACGTCCTCCCATCCACTGTTTAAAGGAGAGACCTGCCACATCAACGTCTTGTAAGTCAGGTTGGGTCGTGGTGCTCCCCAGTGAAGGAGTTTACGTGTTTGAGAAATGTGGCACAGAAAATCAACAGAGGATTGGAAACCTGTTCTGCCGTGACTGTTTTGACTACAAGTTGAGAGTCAGCTGTGTGTTGTTGCTGACACCTGACACACGGCAGTAGACGACGACTGCAGGAGACGGACTCTTCATCCTAAGTCGCACCAGGTGACTCTGGGGTCATCCCTCACTGGGGGTCCTTTCATTAAGAGTTATCTCATGCCTTGGGAACCTTCGGGGGTCGAGGACTTCTTGTAGGACTCCGTGTGTCCCTCCTTCACGGTCATGCCTCACACCCCTCACTGAATTTGTCCCTTGAGACAGTGGCACCATCTGCGACTTCCCCTCCTGCAGGTGGCGTCAGGGCTGGTCGCCTCGAGTTGACCTGCATGCAAAGGACGTCGCTTAACAGCAGCAGCGTAACGAGCAGGCGCAGACGGCGTGTGAGACGACTACCAAGACTCTCCCTGACCAATTCTTCTTTTTCATTTATGTTTCTCGGTGGTGTAGCTCAGTGTCAGCGTCCCCTTGACCACCCAAGAGGCCAATTTGAGCGCCAGGCTGTGAGGGGCATGACCTGACACCCCAAGTGGTGGTGTTTACTGACTACCACTCCCCCCTCCCCCTTCCCCTCTCCCCGCCACACGACCCACCAACTTATGCAGTAATTTCTCGGCGGGGGAGCTCATCTGTTGAGATCGTGGGACATTGCGCGTTGGTACGACTCATAGAACCTGAAGCCTCGCCAGTCGATATATCAACATAAAAATGATTCTCTCTTTATCCTAATTAGTGACCCCATGAGAGGCGTCATCGTGAATAATAATAATAGCCTCTACGCCACCTGCGATGTTAAAGATGAAGAGGAAGCATAAAGGCGGGAGAGGGACGCCCTAGAGATGGTATAAGTGACATAAATGACTCGGGATTCCAGGGGCGTCGTCAAGGTGTTATCTCACAGTCTTTCTTCAACTCTTCTCTACATCAGTTTACGAAGTGATTACCTAACCTAACCTAACTTATCCGACACCATTCAAGCTTAACCTAGCCTCACCTGACTTATCCTTAGCCACCAGGATGACGGCGCTCCAATATCACAACATTGAGCACCTAAGAGAGGATAGTCTTAGTGCCGGAGTACCCCAAGGCCTCGCTCAGGTCTTCGTCAGTTCTATCCATCCCTATTAACAGATGTCGTCCTCACCTCCTCGCCTACCCCACCCCGTCTCTGTCTGTGTCTGTCTCCCCCTGTTTAGTTACACCCCTCCCGTCAGCGCCTGTCTCTCAGAACATGTTATCCATCAATCATGTTCCTGTCTGCTTCCCCTTGTATTACCTTTTGTTAACAGCCGAGGATTTATTTATCATTACCTGTTTTGTATGATAGTGTGTGTGTGTGTGTGTTGAGGCAGGGAGGGAGGGAGGTGTCTCGTTAAACACGTATAGTGGGCGTCCCAGCTGCAGGTTATAGAGTCCTAATTGGCCTCAGTCCTAATAAATCCTAATCCTACTAGACCCTAACCCAACTGGGGCCAATTAGGATTAGTCAGTGAGATCCCAATCCTTATAGCTTGGTTAGGTTAGAGTGGGGCCCGGAGGATTGGGGCCTAGTTGATCAGTAACCTAGATGAAGCGGAATAGCTACAAGAAGGGTCCATTGTATGTCCTCCTCCTCCTCCTCCTCTTCCGGCACTTACATTCCCGTGTGGTGTTATCGTAGGACGGAGAGCAGAGGTCGACAAGGGTGACGGGAGGCGGGAAGAGGAGTATTTCCCCCACAGGGTCACAGGTATAATGATGGCCGCCCCTAGGACCACCTTGGTGTGAATTTGTTTAAGGTGTAGAAGCTGTCGCCAACACAACCATCACACCCTGAGGTAATGAGCAATAAGACCCAGTGTTAAGGAATAATCCAAGTAGACAGAACAACTCGCCAACTGCACTGGCTAATCATTATCCCGGAACATGATCAACGAATCGATTAACTTCCAGGTCCCCAATTACTGCTGGGTAGACAGAGGCAAATGGCGTAAAGAAACTTGCTCATAATCTCACCCTGCCCGGGGATCGAACCCGGGATTACTGGCTTGTGAGGCGAGAGGAAAATATTTTTGTTTTAAAGGAAAGTGACATAAATAACACTTAAGTTTTTCTGTCTTTATCTTAAGAGAGACAAATAGCTGTAATTAATTTTTTCTTTTACTTCCAGACCTGCGGATCAGCCAATCAGTGAAGGAAGGCGTTCATAGAGCTTCTTGACGCAGGTAAGGCGTTGTTCAGTACAGACACAGTTAATGACACACGTCCTCCATCACGGGAAATATGTAAGTGTAGTCTACCTGTAAGACGCTGCTCATTACCTGTAAGAGGTAAATCGTTATAATTAGATCTTGGACACACCTGGAGAAAAGAAAACATACATTGAGAGAGAGAGAGAGAGAGAGAGAGAGAGAGGTAACCAGCTGATATCTACCCCCCCCCCTCCTCCATCCATCTACCATTCCCCCCTTCCTGCTTCCCCCTCCCCCTTGCTCAGGTATGTCCGGAGGTAGTGAGGAAGAGTGACCTCCTGACCCCTGGAGGCTTGGACAGGTGAGGACGGTGATAGGAGGGGGGGAAGTGGCCAGGTGGAAGACAGGTGAAGATAGAGGGATATTATATGGGTGAGGTACAGACACCAACACAGACAGAGACAGACAAACACAGACACCTCACACTACAAGTACAAACTCTTACCCCCTTCAGTGTGTGACCGTAACCACCTACCCACGTGCTTCACAGATCATCATTTCCTACGCATCAGCAACCATTAAGGATTAAATTAACCCCTTCCTCCCTTTCCCATTCCCCTCCCCTTTCACCCCCCTCACCCCCACCCCCTCCCACAACAACCCTTCATTCTCCATTAAGTATTAAACCCCATCTCGTTTAACCCGTCACTGGATCATGCAGCCTCTCCATCATGAAACACTAAGTCTCTTGACGCGCCATTAAGACTCTTACTTGGGAATTAATGGGTTAAATGATGGGCCGTTGTGGATGATGGAAGCGCCTTTATTTTATTCCTTACTTGCAATGACGTATTATTTTATATGGGCATTTACTGTTTCCTGCTTAATAATAATAATAATAATAATAATAATAATAATAATAATAATAATAATAATGATGATGATAGGAGCTCTAACTCGTAAGCGGCACCTTCTTAACACGCCTGCAGACCACAACAAACAAACACATCCTGTAACCCTGCAATACAAACTAGTATACATCATATACATTATACATAACCATTACACAGTTATATACATTAATAGAATGACCCAGCGAGAGATAAACATCGTTAGGTCATCTGTGTTAGTTCAGGTTATTTCCATATGCCGTCAGGTAGCTCTCTCATGAATGTAGAGTTGGTCCCCGTCAGGTAGGTCTCGGGGGGTGGTGCTGGGTGCTGAGGATGGTGCTAGGTGCTAGGGAGTGGTGCTGGGTGCTGAAGTGGTGTTGGGGGCTGGTGATTGTGCCGCAGGGGGTGGTGCTGGGAACTGTGTGCTGGGGATTGTGCTGGGTGCTGGGGATGCTGCTGGGTGCTGGTGGTTGTGCCGCAGGGGGTGGTGCTGGGAACTGGGTGCTGGGGGTTGTGCTGGGTGCTGGGGATGCTGCTGGGTGCTGGTGGTTGTGCTGGGAGTGGGTGGATGGAGGTTCACGCGGAATAATTTACACCTTTAATCAACCAAGAGCACAAGAAATTGATAGGTGCAGTTAGTGGTGGTCTGTATTCAAGACGAAGGAGATGATTAATTCGCGAAGCATTCATGATGAGAACGTGTATTGGTCATGAGGCTGTGTATTATTATTAGTAGTTGTGGTAGTAGTTGTTGTAGTAGTAGTAATAATATAGTACCTTGTAGTAATTGTAGTAATAATGGTAGTAGTAGTAGTATATTATTATTATTATTATTATTATTATTATTATTATTATTATTGTTATTATTATTATTATTATTATTATCATTATTATTATTATTATTATTATTGTTAACTTTCTTGCATGTTTGTCTTATGTTTTCGTATTTCTTTTATTGACTTTCATCTGAGTCACGCCATCTTATCGTTTGGTGAAGGGGTATCTCTCTCTCTCTCTCTCTCTCTCTCTCTCTCTCTCTCTCTCTCGTGTATTACCAAACAATAAGGAACTGGTAACAAAAAACCTGACCTAACGTAACACATCAAGAACTCCCCCTGAGATGACCCTCAGAACTGACTGACTGACTGACTGACTGACGGACCCTCCGATCTTAGTCTTGCCCTAACCAACAGTGACGCAACATAACCTAACCTCCCCCCCCCCCCCCAACCTAAGACCTGGCCCTCCGAAAATTGGGTTAGAGTAAGCAAGGTCACCGGGCCGGACTGCAGGAGGTGGTGGATCACGTTTTCTTCTGATGAGGGTCAGAGAACGTGACTTGTTTCCGCCGCCGTCTGTAGTTATGATGTAGGAGTGTTGGGTAAGGTATCGGTAGGTGAGCGAGGCCCAAGGTGAGTCCAGCGCGGCGTCTCGGTTAACAAGATAGACTAGTAAAACCTCCATATAACGGACTTCTCCCTGCATATAACGGACTACACCCTCTATATAACGGACTTCTCTCTCCATATAACTCATTAAATGGAGGGTTTCACATCTAACGGACACCTCGATGTAACGGACTTTCATATCTACGTTGTTCATTATGTAATCATCATTATGTGGTGACCAGTGACCGAGGAGACCCCCAGGAGACCCCAGGAGACCCCCAGGAGACCCCCAGGAGACCCCAGCCACAAAGGACGTCACCCGAGGAGGAAGCCCTGAGGGAAATAATAGAAAAGGGTCTTATGGAAGGTACTGGGGGGTCTCCTGGGGTCTCCTGGGGTCTCCTCGGTCGATGGTCACCACATAATGATGATTACAGCAGCGTCTCCATACTGATCACCCAGAGGACCAGAGACAACTGGGAGCACTATCACCACTACCACCATTACTACCACCACTACTACCATCACTACTACCACCACCATCACCACCAACATTACCACCCCGCATCATCACTACAACCACCATCACTACAACCACCACCATCACCACAACCACCACCATCACAACCACCACCATCACTACAACCACCACTACTATTTCTACCACTACTACCACCACCAGGTACTCCTCCTCCTCCTCATCCTCCACGAAGGAAAAAACTATTTATACTTTTCAGACTCGTAGATCCGGTTGTCATTCACCAGGGATTTATCTTTCAACATCCGTCCCACAGGAAAAAATAATATGAATATTTTTAAGTCACTGTATTTTTTATCTTTCACCCATGACACCATTGACCCTCTCGTGGTGGGCTGTCAGTCGTGTTTACCGCCATTCTTCTCAGTTATCTTCCTCCGTGAGAGACAGAATAACATACGTATTATTTCTCACAAGCAGAATCGGGTCAATGCATTTTTTTCCCCAGCAGGAGGAAGTGTTTACAGGTGGTGCTGTTGTTCCCTTCAAAATTCTTCCGACACCTCCGCCATCTTTCTGACGTCACCAATGTAAATAAAAGTTCCCGCGAAAAATACCGCTGTCAGGAGTCATACCTCGCCATTACAAAGAAAAAGAAATATGTACGAGAATTTACAATACATGTCATTTATTTCCAACTAGTGTTATTTCCAGGTAGATTACAGCCAATGTGACTATAATGTAAGTGGGAAATAAATGTTTCGAGCTCGGGAAAACTTTTATAAAAGAACATAGGTATCCGGATCCTAATTTGAGGTAATGGTGTCAAGGGCTTTAGAAAACTACTGCTACTTTACCCTCTCTCTCTCTCTCTCTCTCTCTCCTAAATGTATTTCAGGAACCTCAAAGGAAAAGAGTCAACCGAGGAGTCATTACTTAATCTCGGTGTCTCGCTTAGGATTCGTTCTCGTCTTCCCCGATGAACCTAACCCACGTTTGACTCACCCACCCACCCACCCAATCAGCTAGTCAATCAGCCAGTTAGCCACCCACCAAGCTAGCCAGCCACCCACCAGGATAAAGATCTCTAAAACTCTGTAAAGAACCATTACACAACTTGTGCTGAGTATAATTGTCTCTCTCTCTCTCTCTCTCTCTCTCTCTCTCTCTCTCTGACCACGAACTTGTCAAGAGAGGAAAAAAATCATCACTACAAACAGAAGATAAACAACAGACCGCCTCCCTCCTCCTACACCCCTAGGGCGCATGTCTAGGCGGGGGGGGGGGGGGTTAAAAACACACTACCCAGCGCCTTCACCATAAGAGGGGGCCCCCCCACCAGCCTGACCTTGTGATTTATGATAACCCCGCGCCCGCTGTCACGTGACCCGCGCCATTAACCTCTCTCTCATTGGTTGCCATCGTCTCACCCCCGGAAATGACGTCGTTCCTCCTCTCTTTGGCCCGAGCTCGTGTCAGATTGTGGTTAGTGTGGAGGACTGGAGGGAGGTGGCTGGCTTGTATGGGCTGGGTGGCTTCACAGGGTAATGGCCTTGCATGAATGGGAACACCTAAGTAGTTTTCACCTGAGTTCAATCATGTTTGGCTTTTGAGATGAATTAATTCCGAGGGTATTTTTGATTGCCTTCTTGTTGTTATTGTTCTCCTTCTTCTAGTTCTTCGTTCTTGTTCTTTGTCTTCCTCCTCCTCTTCAAAATATCACGTGGAAGTAATTTTTAAATCTTAACTCTTCCTGTTATTAAGGTTGTTGGACATGCAGGAATAATCTAACCTAACCTAACCTAACCTAACCTAACCTAACATAAACAGAAGCAATAGAAACATACAGAAATACATAAGTAATGAATACACATAATCATACATAATCAATACATATAAACACGAATACTAATACATATAATACGAACTGCAAATACATAATACAGTATATACACTAAGAGAATATACATAATAGAGAAATTAACATCTATGAAAATTTATATAGGAATAATAAAACAAACTGATTCACTACAAAGAGAAAGATAAGCAAATGCTAAACAGAATCCTAGGCGCTACAAATTCAAATGCACGACCAACGTCACCACCAAAATACAGCTGAACTCAAGATCCTGGTCGTGACTGTGGTTGAGTCGTGATCCCTGACGCAAGGTGGAACTTTTCATTCTTATTATCAATCAAAATTTTCCACCTTGTGCGGCCGAGTTACATTGTAGGGCAACAAAAACAAACGGGATAGCACAGCGCCTGCCATGGTAAACAAACGAAGCACGACGACCGCAGTGGTGGTGAGGTGGGTGGGAGTTAGTGAGAGGGATGTAAGGGGAGGTAGTAGGGATGGTGCTGCGCGTGTGTGGTGGGGTGCAAGGGGGCGTGTCGCGCGTGCGTGGTAGAGGAGCACGCCACCCACCCCCCCAAACTGATCAAGCGGTTTGAAGGGAGCCCTGGCTGTAAGGCTACTTTCACACGCTTTGCTACTGCCGCGGATGGTATTGTGTTGGTGGTGGTGGTGCTACTGAGGTTTGGTGGTGCTGATGGTGGTGTCGATGGTGTTGCATATGGTTCCTTTTGTTGAGACTTACTTCACCTGATGATGATGATGATGATGATGATGTTAAAATTATAATTCTTAGAGCTGATGCTAATTTTCTTGTTTCTTGAGCCAAATGTATGCTAATGAGACGTTCTCTAACGATGAACCAAGTCCTTCTACCTCTCTCTGGGTCTCGTGTGGTCATCTTTTGCTATTGGCTATTATTTTAAAGCTTGTTAACATCCTAATTATCTTTAGAAACATTTTTGTAAAGTTGAGGATTTGGCCTTCAGATGATGTTGCTTTCTGGGCCATGATAGAGTGTGGCTGATGAACCTAAGGCCACCAGACGTGCTTTTTAATGATTATCCCTAGTGTCCCTTTTACCTCTAACTTATGCTGGTCTTTGGCTGACTGTTGCTGTTGTTGGTACTGTTGCTGTTCTTTCAAACCGTTTTTACTCTCCGTTGCTGCTGTTATTTTCCTCCTCTTCCGTTGCCGTTCCTCCTTCACTGGTGGTACCGAGGTCAAGTAGATTCACGAAGTTGATAGAATGTGACTCCAGCAGCGATTTCCTTAGTGATTGATTTCTTGGCCAATGATTTATATATATTCTGAGCCTTCTCGTGATCGTCTCTTAGCTCTCTCTCCTTTTTCGTGTTTTCCTTATTTCATGATTTTGAGCTTTTCTGGTGTTTGAAGTCTCTCTCTCTCTCTCTCTCTCTCTCTCTCTCTCTCTCTCTCTCTCTCTCTCTCTCTCTCTCTCTCTCTCTCCACAGTGGCAAGACAGATCAGACGCACCACGGAGATTATCCACTGTGTTTCACGGGTGGCCTGTGTGTGTGTGTGGATGGGCCTGTCACACCGCGATAGTTTTATACGTTATGCGTGTGTGATCGTCGCGAGAGAGCTGCACGTTTTATCGCCCAAACATGACGATTTTTCTGATGTTATTACCCAATTCTAGTCATCGACAGGTCTAATCAGAGGACCTTTACCTTGGCATTACGACAGGACGGAGTTTGTGATTTAGGGGCACGTAAGATGATGATGCTAGAATTATTTTAGTGTGGTTTTGTTTTATATGTTTTAATTATATGTAAGTAAGTAGTTTGATCGTGAGAGGTAGACGTTATGTTTGTTTTTTTAAATGGGGATACTGCTCCTTATGGGGGGGGGGAGAAAGGTGAGGGTTATTAGTGGGGTGAAATAAATATGGGTTTTAATGGGGTTGTTATGGGGTTACAGAAAAATGGGGATGGGTTATGGATTAGGGGGTGGTAGAGAGATGGGGGTGTCGTCAAGATGGGGTAAAAGCATTATGGGTTTTTTTAATGGGTGATAGATGTTGTATGGGTGAATAAATATACTCGGAACGAACGCTGAATTTATATATTGCAATGGTGTTCATACTGGAGTCTGTCTGTCTGTCTGTCTGTCTGTCTTTATTCCCTATACCGTAAAATGCACCAATAATTTCTTCCTGGTCCGTGCCGAGATAATTAAAAAAACAGCAACACACACACACACACACACACGTAATATATTCGATCTATTTTTTTTCGCCTAGTTCAGGATTATAGAAATTACAGAGTGACTGAATGTTGTAACAGAAGAAGAAAGCTGTAGCCACTCATTATATAATTCCGTGAAATTACTCAATGGCGTCAAGACCAACCCTTTCCGGTCCTCGTCATTACAAAAAGCGTGTCACGAATATATTTTGTTTTTTGGTGATATTTTTGTAAGTTAAGGAAACATCTAAGGAAGTAAACTTTGTGGGATTATATATTTAAAGTTGATGATGATAGTTTTTGTATATTTTTACGTTATGTAACCTAACCTAGCCTAACCTAACTTAACCTTAAGACAGTTTAGACGCCACATGAACTGTTTTGACCGTGGTGTATCGATTCTGTGTCGTGTCGTGTCTTTAATGTGGTTCTGGTTACCAAGATTCACAGTGTTATTCGGTCTCCTTTCAGTGTTGGTAACGTGAAGATCTCAGTGAGTCATATGAGGTGTATTTTATTCATTTTATTCATCTATAATAACACCTGATGTAAATAAACACTTATAAATAACTTAGTAACATCTGATCTATCACCCAAAATAAATAAAAATTAAATACATAAATAAATCTTGATGTTTAACGTAAATGTCGTTTTTTACATTACAGTTTGTTTTCATTTTATTCGTACAACATCCTGGGTTTAAAATACGTTTCTTAATACATTATCAATATGGATGTAGTATGGTTCATTGTGGGGACTTTTTCGTACATCATCCTGGGGATAAAAAATATCTCCTCTCTCCAACTCTATACTGATTGTGTGTTGTTTTCTAGGCTCACGACACCTGTTGTTTGAGTCAGGAGAAACTTCTTACAGCGGTGAACAAATCATGAAGCATTTAGTCATGGCCACGCGACTACTGTGTCAATTTCAAGCTTTTTACCTCCTGGCTAGTTTGTCTTGTGACTAATACCTCAAGTGTGTCTATAAATACCCCCGATGTTGCTTGTTTTGATTGGTGTTACAAGTGAAAGATGGAGGAATTCATTATGGCTTTCACGTTGAAGAGCTTTGACCGCCCTCCCCCTCCCCTTGACCCCCCACCTACCCCTCCCCGACCCTCGACCCCCCCACCGTACTAATGAGTTGTTTCGTTAAAAAAAAACCTATTATGAAAAATATTGATTAAATTTTTACCTGTTTAATCCTCCATAGGTGATAATTCACAGTAAAATCACCGTAGCTAATGTATAACTGTGACAGAGTGAGAAAGGTCTTACGACCGGCCAAGGTCCTCTTTTACTTCCCAGTCTATGTGTGTTTTTAAAGCTTAATAATTAAATTCTTTCAATAAATCCTCTATGTAAATATACCTCGACTCAAGCGAATACAAACGTAATATTTAGATCATCTCTGTTAATGCTACGTAGTGGTATGGTTGTCTGTCCGTAAGAACGTCTCCCTCCCTTGGGCGCTGAATCCTTTCCCCCGATGCCGCGCCGACCGCCAGACCATCCCAGGGCCGTCGCGAGTCCCCACACTGTCGATATTAACTTGTTTTTTCCATCCAGTGAAATTGTCTCTACCTTCGTGTGAGTTCTGCAAGCCTTTATATCACCTGCACGCGAGTTACCTATATAATTTAAACACATTAGAACACGGTGAATTATTAAATGGATGGCCATCATAATTAATAATTCCAATTAGGCGATTCTCCTCGGATGAAAACAAAATGTTAAAAAATTTGGTTTGGTAATGGTTGATCTGCTGGTGACTGGGGATAAACGTGAGGGTTTATTGGGTAATATGTCAGGTGGAGAGTGGACGCTGTGACTGAGGTTATCGGTCCTGTTTAGTGGAAAGTTCTTAACCTGTTGTGTGTCTTAAATTTTTCTTCTTGTCCACCGCTGCCTCACCAACCTTATGGGAACACCTGAAGAAGAGAAGATAAGACATGCACTTGATTTCTCTTTTTGGTTAGGTTAGGTTAAGTTAGGTTAGGTTAGGTTAGGCTAGGCTAGGTTAGGCTAGGCTAGGTTAGGCTACGCTAGGCTAGGTTAGGTTAGGTTAGGTTAGGCTAGGTTAGGTTAGGCTAGGCTAGGTTAGGCTACGTTAGGCTAGGTTAGGCTAGGTTGGGTTAGAATTCATCTCTATGGTTATTCGGAACAAGACACTGTGTATGGATTTGGTTTCAGTGCTCTGTTGACTCAGTTATTTTTTATTGATATGATCCAGTTAAATACATAAATATACAAAATTATGCATTAATAAAAGCACATCTATGATTCAGGCTGTCAGATGTATTCACTAACTTAATGCAATAACTTACTATCTTAACTTCCCAGGAGACAGATTTTTACCTTAGTCATCATAAGGTAAATTACTAACTAAATAATCGATGTTGTGATCAAGTGAACTGTTCCTTGAGGCAGTAGATTAAACTTACATAGCAAAACATGGATTCATAACTTGACTTTAAAATAACTAAATCTAATTGAAATTTGGTCTTGTGTGGAAGTGCAGAATTTTTACCCATTATGAATCTCCAACTTTATAATATTTTAATGTTATTTTATATTTTTTTTTCTCACGTTTTTAGAGCTGTAATTTTACTGTTCTGGCGTCAGTGAAAGATACCAAATGGCCTCATTCCTCAGAGGTCATCAGAGGTCACCATAAACGCGTCGCAACTTGATAACCACAATCTGGGTCGACCTCCGTGTTTGGTCGAGGCTAAAATATCCTTCACCTACCAGGGCGTTGACGAGGCTCCTCCGTGATAACAAGTCATCTTCTACCATTAACCTGAGGAAGAGGTGCCGTGGGCGTGTGGAGGAGCTATGGGCGTGTGGGAGTATGGGTGTGTGGAGGTATGGGAAGAATGGGTGGGTACGCTGGTTTATATGCCATGTGGGCGTTTGTATGTGTATGTGTGTGTGTATCGGGTATATGGCCTAATGGTAAGCATGCTCTCCTCACAAGCGAGTGGATCCGGGTTCGATCCCCAGAGTGAAACCTTTGGACGAGTTTCTTTACATCATTTGCCTCTTGTCTACTCGTCACCTTAGACAAATAAAACTAGAAAGATCTTGACTTCCCCTTCTCCTTCCCTCTCTCTTTCCCTCCCTCTCTCCCCCACTCATCACCCATAACCCCCCTGCACCACCACCACTCTCCACCTCCCACTCCATCCCCCATTTTAATACCGTCACTGCTAAGCTAACCTATGACCTATGACCTCTAGTATTCAGAACTCATCAGCGGAAACAAGATATGAACCAAGACACGGTGCCATGGCCGGGGGGGGGGGGGGGGGGGTGTTCTGTCACGAGCAACTCAATGGTTATAGAATTGCCAGAGCGGGTCGTTCTCTGGTGTCGTTCTCTCGGTTTGAGGTAGTGCTCGGCGGCGGCGTGTTGCAGGGAATGTTTTTTTTTCATTCTGTTTTAATGATAAGTGAAAACGTGTCGTAGTGAACATTTTTTCAGCGTCTTGTTCAGTTTTAGTTGTGTAATAATCAGTAATGTTTTTATCTTAGTATTTATTTTGTTAATTTAATATTTTTGGGGGCAAGAGTGAATAGAAATATGTTAAAAATCAAGTTCATTTTTGCAATAATAAATTAAAAATGTTGTGATGATAATTTTAGCATTATTATCTTTGCAATGATCAAAGAAAATTCGTGTCTCAGTAAATATATTTCTCAAAAACAATTTCGGGAATATCTAACAACCATTCGTGTTTCAGCAAAAAAAAAAATAATAATTTCCTTTTGGGGGCAGTAAATAATTGAGACGCTGTAGTGAACATTTATCATTATTTTATAATTATCGAAGGAGTCTTAAGTATTTATAACAATACAACGACTTTTATAATTCTAAAATAAAAAACAAAATAAAATAATTCTACATTTACAACAACACTGAACATTTTCTGTGAGCCTGAGCCACACTAGAGCCACGTTCCGCTGAGCCACAGATCACGGACAAGTTTAGACTCATCAGGAAAAATTAGAATCTTTCGTGTGTCTTCTTATTTTGGCTACAATTACACAGGAGTTATTTTCTCATCGGCTTTGTGGTTTGTAAATCGTTGTTGCATAAAACTTTTTCCTTCCAGCAGTGAATCTTATTTTTTAAGGTTATGCTAGGTTAGGTTAGGTTAGGTTAGGTTAGGTAAAGGTTGATTCTATTAGCCTTTGGTGTAAATCACGTGAACGTTAATCAGGTTAAATTAGGCAATATTATTATTATTATTATTATTATTATTATTACTATTATTATCTTTACTATCAGGTCGCGAGGGGCGACCTGATAGAGGTGTATAAATGGAAGGCAGGGCTAAACAAAGGGGACATTACAAAGGTACTCAAATTATCCAACCAGGAGCGAACTCGTAACAATGGTTTTAAATTGGACAAATTTAGATTTAGGCGTGAAATAGGTAAACACTGGTTTGGAAACAGAGTAGTGGATGAATGGAACAAGTTACCAAATATCATCATTAACTCGAATACGCTGAATTGCTTCAAACATAGGTTGGATGCTCATATGAGCAATAGGGGTTGGGTGTAAACGGGACTGCCCAGTATGGGCCAATAGGCCCGCTGCAGTTTCCTCCATTCTTATGTTCTTATGTTCTTATGTTCATGACCACACTCAGGTACACCGTCATATTAGTATCAGTCATAATGAACCATTAAGGTGAAACAAGAACAGGTTCCTCGCCTCACCAGTTACCCTCAGGAGGAAAATAAGATAATTGTAGTATTTAGTCATAAGAACTCTATTACACGCTTTCTTGAGACTTAAAAGGGATATATTATATACCTGTACTTGTGGCTCTACCTGTACTTCTGGCTCTACCTGTACTTCTGGCTCTACCTGTACTTGTGGCTATACCTATACTTGTGGCTCTACCTGTACTTGTGGCTCTACCTGTACTTGTGGCTCTACCTGTACTTGTGGTCTCTACCTGTACTTGTGGCTTTACCTGTACTTGTGGCTCTACCTGTACTTGTGGCTCTACCTGTACTTGTGGCTCTACCTGTACTTGTGGCTCTACCTGTACTTGTGGCTCTACCTGTACTTGTGGCTCTACCTGTACTTGTGGCTCTACCTGTACTTGTGGCTCTACCTGTACTTGTGGCTCTACCTGTACTTGTTTGTGTACCTGAACCCGTGTCTCTACCTGTACTCACACCTGCACCCACAAGTCTAGTCACATCTGAATTAATACAATCAATTGAATATGGATGAAATATTTTACTCTGGCTTTTAGACGACACATTTATCTCTTGTTGACATCTGACGGCTGATCCTGGCCGCCATAGTGTTTACCTTAGACACCTCGGGGGATAAACCAAGCAAATAAAATACGATAAACAAAAACAAAAACAAATTAAGTAAGAAATACGTATAATAAAAAAATAAAAGTAACCTAACCTATTTATCTCGTAAACTCACCTTCATTAATGGTTATCAAAGGAGACGTCTTGAAAATATTTATGACTTTTTAATTCATTCACTAGACACTACAGGTAACATCGACTGGTTTACCTGAGAACGAGTTTTGACCACACACACACACAATTCGATACCCCACTAGCTCCTGAGTACGATAACTAAACCCTTGAGTACGATAACTAAACACTTGAGTACGATAACTAAACAATTGAGTACGATAACTAAACCCTTGAGTACGATAACTAAACCCTTGAGTACGATAACTAAACCCTTGAGTACGATAACTTTAAGTGTAAGTCAGTGCGTTAATATGGTCATAGGCACTAATTCAAGCCGCAGAAAATGGAAGGAGAGAAGAGAAGGGAAGAGAGAGGAGAGAAGGGAAGAGAGAGGAGAGAAGGAGGAAGGTTGAAGAGAGGGAGGGGAAGAGAAAGAGGTAGGGAGGGAGAGAGGTTGAAGGGAGAGAGATAGGGAGGAGGGAGGGAGACTGACACCAGGTATAGGGCGAATATAATTAACCTCAACACGTGCTGGTCTGCCCCCGTCACCACAACGGTACCTTCCCTCCCTCACTCCCTCTCTTCCTCCCTCACTCTCTCCATATCTCCCTCCCTCCCTCTCTCACCTTACCGCCGCCACCCAACAATTACTTGACCTTTGACCTGTGCAACGCGTCTCCTCACCTCGTTGACCTCTTCATCCTGTGCTTCAAGTTACTCCTGCCAGGCTTCTATGGCGCCTTCATTAATCTTAAGTATGTGTGTGTGTGTGTGTGTGTGTGTGTGTGCGTGTGTGTGTGTGTGTGTGTGTGTGTGTCCTTCCCCCGTTCAGCCTCAGTAAGCATTATGGGCCGACTCTTGGTGTTTCTCCGCCATCATTAAGTAGCGGTGTACCGTCTTGTGATCTGGGGTGTTTAAGTGCCGCTGCTGGGACACGAAAGGTGGCATTAGGTAACATCGATACGAGAGCTTTACGTGGGATAAGTATAAGTGAGGTAAAAGTAGAGGAGGTGGATAAACATGACGGAGGTATTCATCGATCGTTAAGTGAGAGATGTGTATTGTCTCTTATCTCCACAATACACACACACACTTACACACAGACACTCACATACACACACGCACACAGTAGGTAACACTGTACACCCAAAGAAATATTTAGCAAGCACCTGAACACCTGTCATTACTGAAGGTTTACCTGCTCACCCTGCTCGCTCGTCTCTTGATCTAATCACCTGCTCAGGGTTCGATCCCCACTTAAGAGAGAATCTAACCCGAGGTATTTAAGAGTTCTTCAGATTATAAGAATACTCCCGACCACAACATCAGTTACCTTACCGAGCCAGTTTTTCGCTTTCATAATATAGAAAATATATATAGCGGGTTAGAATAGTATGTATTATTAACTGTAGGTTGTATAGAGCAAGTTTTTATGTAGCGGCGTTTACATGGAGACGAGAACTTGTGTGTGTGTGACCTCCAGCAGTTGTTCTCCAGTGAAGTGTGGCGAAGGCAGGGTCTTGGGACCATCGCTTGTGTGCTGTCTAGACTAGTAAAATTCTTCGTTGGATTGAGGCTTGGTTTGGTTTGATTAGGCCATGAAAACCACCCACCCATTTCCCATTCTCCTTCCTCCCTTCCCTCTTCTCCCCTCCCTCCCCTCCCCGCTCTCACTCATTCTCCCCCCCCCCTCACGTCTCCCCTTCTCTCTCCACCTCCTCCTCTCCCTCTCCCCCAGGCCACAGGAGCTCATGAACCTCCTGAGGACACGTACTCTTCAGGGTGTCTCTTATCTGTCTGGTATCAAGTGTAATCCCTGAGGTAATGTTGATGACCTTCGCTTGATAATGTTGTTGACCTGTGTGTGTGTGTGTGTGTGTTTATATACGTATTTAGGATCACGTCACACACAAGTCATCAAGAGGTAATAATCTCTTTAGAAATGTATATATATATATTTTTTTTGTTCTTGTTTTCAAGGAACAGTTAGTATCCATCTCCATCACTGTGAATTGGCAATTAACGAGTTGTCCTGTAATGACTGATGACCTGTGACATGATCAGCGACAACAAAGGCCAGAATTTCAACCTTAATTGATGGAGGAGAAGAACAGGGTTAGGTTTGTTTATATCTGTAGTCAAGACGGACATGTTATCTTGAAGCCTTCAGTGATTGTTGGATCAAGCCATGGGTGTGTGACTCTCTCAGACACCAACCAGTCTTGTGTTCTTTGATAATTTGTGTTATCTTTTACATCCCTTTGGTTACCTGACAGGTGAGAACAGTATTCATAAGCTGCTGAATTAACTACAAGAGATTTTACTGTGGGCGTAGTTGAAGAGTTTGTTAACATGGGTGTTTAGTGTGTGGGGGGGGGGGGGGTGATGCGATGTGTGTGTGACCGTCTCTCCCCCGCCTCCTCTCTCCGCTACTCTGCTAAAGGCACATTCCGACCTTATCTCTCCTGTTTAATAAGTTAAACTCGATAAAAAACAAGGCTTTATATCCATGGACGCTGTTAATTTAAGTGTTTACCAGCCGTCATTTGCATATTTAACACATTAACTTTCTTGTAATGGAAGTTGTTTACATCGTGTTGTGGAATTTAACAAAACAAAAAAGGAGAGAGAGGCAGAGACAGAGACAGAGACACCCGCGCTCCCTCATTAGTGCCGGGTCCCGTTGTTGGTGAGACTTCCTCCCTCCCTCCCTGTTTTTTCCTCCCCCCGGTCACCCATAATGTGCCGGGATACTGCACTTATTACCGGATCAGGTGGCTCTTGTTGGTGGCTTTTTTCCCCCCGTGAGGAGGGTCTTCCGGGATGTGCATCTCTTAGCACCGAGGAAGCAAGAAGCGCCTCAGTAATGTTGATAATTGTCGGGTTATGTTGAGGCGGACCGTCGGGAGCAGCGCCTCGGGACAGTCGTTTGTTGTGTTGCTGCAGGGGAGCGTCGGACCTGGGGACAACCCTGGGATAATTACTTCCCCCGTAATGAGGACTTAAGGGCACACCCCGCTAATTACTTCCTGCCGTTAAGGGGATCTATGCGGCCACACTCACCCTCCGGGAAGCTGCTGATTGTTTGTAGTACACCATTGAGGTACTTGTACACTACCCCATGGTGGTTAATAGGAAACTCTGGGTAAATTACTGTCCTCCAGTTTCCTCTATAAGTACACCGAGTGGATGTGTACAGGGAGTTAATGACTAGCCAGTGCAGTTCGCTAGATACCCGATTTACCTTGGCTACATACCTCGACAGCTCACTAACTTTGAGGGATTTATTGTGTGATGTTCTGGTATCTCCAACAAGCCTCCCTACACTGGCCAGCCACCCTCGACCACAAGACACCACCACTGTTGTAATACGACCTTACACCTGACCATGCACCTGACCTTACACCTGACCTTACACTTGACCTTACACTTGACCTTACACCTGACCTTACATCTGACCTCCACCTAAAAAAAATACGTTACCTGCATATGTACTTCCAGGTAAATCTTAATCACCATCATGACCTAACGACTGACAACTCAAACTACCATCACACAGTATACGTGACAACTCCGTGAATCCAAACTAAAAAAAAAAATTATTAGAGACGATTGACAGTAATTGACAGCTACAGACAGACAACACTGAGCTGGACTGTCAACATACTCACCTGTCCCCAGTTATGTCGTCTTAAGGTCTCACCTGGTTGGTAATTAAGTCACCTGAGAACTGAGTAATTCTAGTGTATTGTGAGACAGTTGACCTCTCATAATGTGTGAAGTGGTTTTGCTCACACTCATCTTTTTATCTGTCTGTCTGTCTGTCTCTGTGTCTGTCTATGTCTGTCTGTCTGTCTGTGTCTATCTGTCTGTCTGTCTGTCTGTCTGTCTGTCTGTGTTTATCTATCAGTCTTTACTCCTTTAATACATTTGAATGAGTAGGATCAAAGGTTTACATACATACATACATACATACATGAGAGAAAGTCACCTCCCTCCTTTCGTCTCCCTTCCCACGCCCTCCAATCTCTCACCCTCCCTCACCCCCCCTCACCCCCCCTCACCACCCTCCCCCTCTGACTACTACACGGAACACCTGTAATTTGTACTCAACACGCGCCCAGGGTCACGAGTCACTGGTAGGGGTGAGGGGTCAGGTGAGGGCTGAATGAGGGGTGAGGGGGTCATGTGAGGGCTGAATGAAGGGTGAGGGGGTCATGTGAGGGCTGAATGAAGGGTGAGGGGGTCAGATGAGGGGTGAGGGGGTCAGGTGACACTTGGATGAGGGGTCAGGTGAGGACTGGATGAGGAATAGAACGTCACCAATCCTCAGCCCTCCTCTGCCTTCTCCTCTTCCTCTCCTCCTCCTCCTCTCCTCTTCCTCTCTTCCTCCTCCTCCTCCTCGTTCAGTGTTCACCTCCTAGCGTGACCTGCCCTCGTGGATCAAGACCCAACTCTTTTAATTCCGGACACTGAAGTAGAGTTCCATGTTTATCGTGGCCTCCAGAGAACTGCCTTACTATACTGTTGGTTTAGAGGTTTTGTTCTATCCTTGTTTTGTTTTAGGTTTAATTCATTTATTTAATTTTTACTGTCATGGTGGTTTATATGGTTTAATGCTATGGGTTTTTTCTTGTTGGTTTTATTTCGTCTTTTTGTTTTAAGTTATGTGGGTTTAGTTTCGTGTTTTTTTTTATCTCATTTGGTTTTTATTTTCCTTCTTGGTTTATTTTGGGTGATATTTGTGGGTTTTGGTTTATCTAGAGAGAAAGAGAGATCTGCAGAACAAAGACACACACACACACACATACACACACACACACACACAGAAGACATATTAGAGAGGTGGCTCACAACCCGGGTTTAATGTAGTCTTAAAATTACGACAATTACATTAACGTGTCATAGTGAGCTGCCTTATTTCCTGGTCGTAATGAGATGGTAGTGAGTAAGATGAGCTTGTGACGTGTGCTTGTAGTTTGTGCTTGTGATTGGTGACTATGTTTGTGCCTGTGTGCTTGTGGTTGGTGACTATGTTTGTGCTTGTATACTTGTGGTTGGTGACTATGTTTGTGCCTGTGTGCTTGTGGTTGGTGACTATGTTTGTGCTTGTATACTTGTGGTTGGTGACTATGTTTGTGCCTGTGTGCTTGTGGTTGGTGACTATGTTTGTGCTTGTATACTTGTGGTTGGTGACTGTGTTTGTGCTTGTTTACCTAGAGTTTGTGCCTGTGTGCTTGTGGTTGGTGACTATGTTTGTGCCTGTGTGCTTGTGGTTGGTGACTATGTTTGTGCTTGTATACTTGTAGTTGGTGATTGTGTTTGTGACGGCTCTGAGGTGACGGTAGATGGCGGCACCTTTACACGTCACGGCTTGACGGGAAAATACACACTAATGACCCGCTCTTAGACATTCATAAGAGATAATTATTTCCTGCAAAGTTCTTCACTATTTCTACCTGGCGATGGTTGTTAATTCACAGGTGAGAGATTTATATGTTTATTTTATTCTACTCTTCGCTGTCCTAAACTTAACTTAACCTAACCTAACCTAACCTAACCTAACCCCCAAGGTGAGGGTATTTAATCACCAAGGATTATTCCTGATGATGATGATGATGACGATGATGATGATGATGACGATGGTGATGATGATGATGACGATGAACTCTCTAATAACAGGATATATTTCTCTTGTATAAATGTAACTTTCGTGTGTGTGTGTGTGTGTGTGTGTGTGTGTGTGTGTATGTGTGTGTATGTGTGTGGCACCATTTCAAAGACTTATGATGAATGGATGAAAGCCTCATCCTCCATCATCCATCGTAACCCACGCTATTGTTTTTTCCTCACCCGCGTCCTGGAGTTATGTACTGTCAGATAAAGGCGCCATGAGTGTCACCTGCTAGTGTTGGAAGTGTCATTTACGAGTGGCAGAAGTGACACGTGCCACTCGTTAATGACACTGGTGGAGTGTTTTGTTCTGGGAGTGGGGGGTTGAGGGGTAGGTGGGGGGTTGAGGGAGGTAGGTGGGGGGTTGAGGGAGGTAGGTGGGTAGGTGGGGGTTGAGGGAGGTAGGTGGGGGGTTGAGGGAGGTAGGTGGGGGGTTGAGGGAGGTAGGTGGGGGGTTGAGTGAGGTAGGTGGGTGGTTGAGGGAGGTAGGTGGGGGGTTGAGGGAGGTAGGTGGGGGTTGAGGGAGGTAGGTGGGGGGTTGAGTGAGGTAGGTGGGGGTTGAGTGAGGTAGGTGGGGGGTTGAGTGAGGTAGGTGGGGGTTGAGTGAGGTAGGTGGGGGGTTGAGTGAGGTAGGTGGGGGTTGAGGGAGGTAGGTGGGGGGTTGAGGGAGGTAGGTGGGGGGTTGAGGGAGGTAGGTGGGGGGTTGAGTGAGGTAGGTGGGGGGTTGAGTGGAGGTAGGTGGGGGGTTGAGTGGAGGTTAGGTTAGGTTAGGGATAGATTACGTTTGGTTAAGTCAGTTTACGGTAGAATAAGACGAAGAGAAAGAAGAAGGAAGAGGAAAAGAAGGGAGGAAGAGGACGAGGAAGAAGAGGAAAAGGAAGAGGAGGAAGAGGAAGAAGAAAGAGGAGGAAGAGGAAGAAGAAAGAGGAGGAAGAGGAAGAAGAAAGAGGAGGAAGAGGAAGAGCTATTGTGTTGCTGTACGAAGCTCAGGGTGTTATCAGTCGTCTCAATACCACTACTATTACACACCTTAATCACCGTGTTGTCTTATCAGGCTCCACAATACTGGGATTAGTTATCATACACTTTACTGAACCCCAAACTCCGAACCCCGAACCCCAAATCCCGAACCCCGAACCCCGAGAGATTCAGATTCATGAACCCGAAGCATTAGACTGATACATTACTCTGTCCATAAATGTTGTACCTTAAATATCTGTTCTCTTAATATCTGCGTTTAAAATACCTGTGTATGTGTGTCTGCTTTTAAACACCTGTGATATATTAAACCTTCCTGATGTGTCTTAAGAAATATGTGTTTCAAATAACCTGTGTGTAATATGACCTGTGTTTTAAAGGTCCGTGTTAGATCACCAGGTTAGACGTATCTAGCAGGTCACCAGGTCAACAACGTGTGATATATCTCCAGGTCATGTACCGTATGAACCAGTGGCAGTTCAGCACTGTCATAAACGAGTGTCAGGTTAACGGAGTCGTGAGCGAGTGTCAGGTCAACAGTGTCAGGTCAACAGTGTCAGGAATGAGTCAGATGAACAGTGTCAGTATACAGTGTCAGCTTTAAATTGTCAGTTCAACAGTGTCAGACCAACAGTGTCATGAACTAGTGTCAGCTCAAGTGTCAGCTCAACTGTGTCAGACCAACAGTGTCAGTTCAGCAGTGTCAGACCAACAGTGTCATGGACCAGTGCCAGATCAAGTGTCAGATCAACATTGTCAGACCAACAGTGTCATGGACCAGTGCCAGATCAAGTGTCAGATCAACATTGTCAGACCAACAGTGTCATGGACCAGTGCCAGATCAACAGCGTCAGGTCAATAGAGTCGTTTGACAATAAACACACGCCATCAAGTCTACCAATCAGAACACAGATCTTGGAACCATCACCCACGACTTCACCTGCCGCCACTCAGGTACTCCACCACTGCTAACAACAGTGTTCAGAGAGCGAGCTAGTTGACCCCTGACCTGACCTGACCTCCTGACAACAGCAGCCTTCAGATTATGGAGCTGTTTGACCCCCAAGGTTGACCCCCATCCCCCCTCCCCTAGTCCCCCTCTCCCTCCACTAGCCCCCCCTCCCTCCTTCAGATAGTTGACCCCTCCTCAAAGGTGACCCTCCCCCATCACCCCCTCTCCACCCCTTCCCTTCCCTTCCCTCTCCTCCCAGGCCTGACCTCGAGTTCATGGGAGAGGGTCATCAATGTTGACCTTGTCGTTGACCTCCCGGGTGCCTGGATGACCTGTATGAGTGGAGGTGAGTTCTCATTATCATACCTTTCACCGTGACCTCCCTGGCACTCTTGACAGGTGTGTGTGTTGATGAGAGAAAGAGAGTGAGAGAGAGAGAGAAAAGATTGACACTAGACTTTTTGACTCTCTCTCTCTCTCTCTCTCTCTCTCTCTCTCTCTCTCTCTCTCTCTCTCTCTCTCTCTCTCATACATTATAATAACCAAATCCCAGAATGACAACAACTACCCAATTAAACCTTCTCTAATTACTAACTACCTTCTTGTACACCTGCAGACCTCACCTCCAAGACGATAAGTAAGACAAGTGATCATTTCCTCACCTCCTTAACCACACTGAATACAAAGGGTGAATACGAAAACACAAGCGCAGCACCTGAAGATTAGACACCCCGGCTTATTTCACCTGAAGATTGACCAACATAACGATACCTGAAGTGGTTAGGTTAGGTTAGTGTGGTTAAGTTAGATTAGCGTTAGTATTAGTGTAGTTAATCTTCAGGTGAAATAAACTGGGGTGTCTAATCCCCAGGTGGTGCAGAAAGGAAAGTTCGCCATAATGATTTCTGGTTGAGGACTAAAGCAATTTTCTGATCATTTGACTCAGAGGCAAATGTGGTTTAATTGGGCGGTGACCTTATGATGATTATGACCTCCTATTAGACGTGATAAGGTCGTGGTAGGGGGAGGGAGAGGGGACAGGTGAGGAGGGGGAGAGTAGGGGGGAGGAGGCTTAGATTAGGTTAGGGTTAGATTTGATTACGTTGAATTACATTATATTAAGTTAGGTTAGGTTAGGTTAGGTTAGGTTAGGTTAGGTTAGGTTTAATGGAATAATGTCACAGGTTATATTACGTGGACCTACATCAGCCTCGGGCCAGGATGTGAAGTGTCGCCCCAAATTGAGTCGTGTGGCTGAAATTGTCACCTCTTGGGTAATGACGTCAGTTGATACTAATGAAATTGTTACCACCTCTTGAATTAGCATCGTCGGATCACCTGAAGATTAAACACCCCGGCTTATTTTACCTCAAGATTTATCACCCTAATGCTACCTTTGGGGTTAGGTTAGGTTAGGTCTTTCCCCTTTCTCCTCATCTTTCTCTCCTCCCTCAATCAAAAGCCACCAACAAAAGTCGTGTGGTCATGGTTCGTTACACCACCACAGTCTCCCCTCTCCCTCACCACAACCTCTCCTTCACCACCATTACAATCCCCCCCCCTTCTTCCTCTCCCTCACCACCACCATAACCTCCACCATTTCTCACCCCCATCACAACCACCAACACCAGCACCTCACCCCCACACTACCCCCCCACTACCCCCCCTCACTACCCCACCCCCCCACTACCCCCCCCCCCCCCCAACCCCACCCCCCCACTACCCCCCCCCCCACTACCCCCCCACACTACCCCCCCACTACCCCCCCTCACTACCCCCACACCACCACACCGAGTTCCCTATAATTTACCCAAGGTATTTGTTCAGTACACAGCGACGCTCAGCTCCTTTCAATTACTTCACACGCCATTATGTGCCAGCCAGACCGACCAACACACACCATTGTTAAAGACGACGGCAGATATTTCCAGGTCCTAATACCCCCGTCTTGTCCAGAGAGAGAGAGAGAGAGAGAGAGAGACGCGCTAATTCCCCGTCTAATTGTCTCTTGCGGTTGATTACTTTCCATAGGTGTGAAGGCGTGGGCCGTAGCCTTCACCTCTACGACCCTTACTTCCTGTGGTCACGGTCTGAGTTCTCAAAATACCTGAAAGTTAATTCCAAAAAGAATATTCCTAACCTAACCTAACCTAACCTAACCTTATCGAAAACGTCTTCAGCCATCGCCAGTATCCCGGAGCTAAAGATGTATGTTATTAACTTGAGGTAGAATACTAATTTAACGTAGGAACCTTTCAGAATGTAGGGCCTCAGGTAAGCAGGTAAGAGTGATCACTAAACTGTCACACACACCTGAGGAACCTTGTGTTGAGGAGTGGTGTTCATGTTCCGTGTTTCTGGCCCCGTGAGGCGTGGTGACTAATGGTTCAATATGGGATAATAATAATAATAATAATAATAATAATAATAATAATATAAAAATAATTAAATCTAAAGTTACTTAAAACAACAGTAGAGGAGTTTTCATGTTTTAAATATTTATCCAGAATTTTTTATATAAAATTCGTTGATAAATAAAATTTCAATTTGATAAGTTATGCTTCCTACCTAATGTAGACGAAGCTCTTTAATAAATATAGAACTTCTTATAGGAGAATATAACGTAAAGGAACATAGATGCTTCTTAAAACTATAAACCTGTGGCAGCTTAAGGTTAGGTCCGTATACCTTGCCTTAACAAGGTGGCGGCCACACACAGGTACCAACATCTCTTTAACCATTACAAGTATTAATATTCCAACTCATGAATGGAAGAGAGTCAAGAGAGGAAAAATATAAGTTTTCTTAGTGATTATTCCAAGCCGTAGTTCTTCCCAGGTGAGTTGAAGCCTCAATTAACATAAGAATCACGCCTCGTGGTAATAAAGCAACTGAAGCCTAGGGGAAGCCTGCGAGTCAGGTATTATATTGTGATAATTGAAGCTTCATTGAACTTAGGAGTCGAGTAACTCATTTTTGTAATAGAATGATTGAAATAATCGAAGCGTCGATAAACATATGAGTTTATATCTCTCTTGTGTTATAATAAATGAAGCTTCGGTGATCTTACGAGTCGACCAAAGTCTCCTCTTATGGTCGCTCAGTTGAAGCATCGACGAACATATGAACCAGGTCTCGGACGTATGAATTGGCGGGGAAATTAGTATTCAGACTCGGTTGAAGAAAAAAAATATTAAACACAATTTACTTCAGTTTACGCTCGAAGAAAACGGGAACTTTAAATGGGGGAAACTTTAAGAAATATTGTCACATACAAACGTCCCAGTTGTGGTACGTTTCCTGACTCATCAAGGAGCAATTTAGACGTCAAGGGCGAATGAGCTGAGGTAAAGAGAGAGAGAGAGAGAGAGAGAGAGAGAGAGAGAGAGAGAGAGAGAGAGGTACTGTACTTCGGAGTGTTGTGTAAAGGGTGACAACGGGAGTGAGAGAAAAATAATATTGTAGTAACGGGATTGTGAGGAGTGTTGGCGGTATTAATGGTCTAGGGTAGATAGCTACACCCGTAATACACCCCCCCCCCCCACACACACCCACTCCATCAACACCCTCTAGCATATATTTTAAGCTGTGGTTATGTCTGAAATTGGTCAAACATCCAGTAATAACTCTTCCTTTCCTCCAGTAAAAAATATTATCCCTTGAGCCTATTTTCCAGGTATCGGCCATGTTACCTGCGGCTCAATAGTAGGTAATGTATGAGAGAAGACTGTCATAGTGTTTCGTTTTTGTGTTCCTATGGTTCATCTTGGGTGAGAGGGGTAAGGGGGTGACCTAACCTAACCTACGCTAACCTAAACTAAGCTAACCTAAGCTAAGCTAACCTAAGCTAACATAGACAGTGAGAGACAGAGAGAGAGATAATACAATGGGTAGGAAATCGACCGAGAAAATTACAAGAGACACAGAAGGGTTATAAGGGCGGCTCCTCCGGCTTATATGGGCGGAGTGGGCGGCATTATCTTCCTGTCTGGGCGGGGTAGGTGATATCCTCTTCCTATATGGGTGGTGTGGCCGGCTACCCTTTCCTGTGTGGGTGGTATGGGCGGCTCCCCTTCCTGTGTGGGTGGTATGGGCGGCTCCCCTTCCTGTGTGGGCGGGATGGGCGGCTCCTCCTGCTAGCTGAACTAACGACGAGGTGGTGACCTTTGACCGGGTCACACACACATTGCTTTCCTCAGCCACCTTCATACTGGAGTGAAATTTCTATAGTCTATAATTTGGCGTGGGCGGGGGTGGGCGGGTGGGCGGGGGTGGGCGGGTGGGTGGGGTGTGCGGGTGGGTGGGGTTGTTGTTAAGAGGGATGACAATTTTTTCCTTCATTCACTCATTTTCTCTCTCTCTCTCTCTCTCTCTCTCTCTCTCTCTCTCTCTCTCTCTCTCTCTCTCTCTCTCTCTCTCGGGGCGATATAGATAGATATATTTTCTCTACTAAGGTGTTCTTTACAATAAAATAAAACAAATAAAACAAATAAAACACAACAAGAAACAAACACATCTCAATCACCTTACCCACAGGCTTCACGATACGACTGGACGAGCACTGAGTAGACTGAGATACAACACCTCACGCAGGGCTGTGCTTGACCCCGTCTCCCACCCAGCGAAAACTATCCATAACCTAACCATTTCTGTGCCGATCAAACCAATGGCTCGTTGTGGTTCAGTTTCTCTTTAAACTCTTCAATGTGTGTGTGTGTGTGTGCGCGTGTGTGTGCGTGCGAGCATATATTACCGTGACGTCACTTCCGGCGGTCTTGTCATACTCACCTGTCCTGCATAGGTAGATAGGTAGAACCCACACATGTAACCCAGTAAAGTAAAATAAACACAAAATAATGATAAGAGGAGAAAATTACTATTGTACAATGAGGGAGGGGGGAGGAGGTGTGTGGGGGGGGTGAGGGGGAGGAGGTGTGTGTGTCTAGGGGGGTGAGGGGGAGGAGGTGTGTGTGTCTAGGGGGGTGAGGGGGAGGAGGTGTGTGTGTCTAGGGGGGGTGAGGGGGAGGAGGTGTGTGTGTCTAGGGGGGTGAGGGGGAGGAGGTGTGTGTGTCTAGGGGGGTGAGGGGGAGGAGGTGTGTGTGTCTAGGGGGGGTGAGGGGGAGGAGGTGTGTGTGTCTAGGGGGGTGAGGGGGAGGAGGTGTGTGTGTCTAGGGGGGGTGAGGGGGAGGAGGTGTGTGTCTTGGGGGGTGAGGGGGTGTCACGGGTCAAGTCGCTGTGTGAGGGGGAGGGTTAGCTGAGGGGGTCATCCGTTTCCTCTTAGTTCCCCTTCCCCCCCCCTTCAATATTACCTCCTTATGTTACCCTCCTACTCATCTCTCTCTCTCTCTCTCTCTAACTTAGCAAAAGACACCAACGTTTTTCTTCAATACAGTATAGTATTAAATTATTATTATTATTATTATTACTATTATTATTATTATTATTATTATTATTATTATTAACTTAAGCTGTAAATATAAAAACGTGTCATGAATATAAACAAAGACACGTGACACAAATGTAAACACAGACACGTGACACAAATGTAAACACAGACACGTGACACAAATGTAAACAAAGACACGTGACACAAATGTAAACACAGACACGTGACACAAATGTAAACACAGACACGTGACACAAATGTAAACACAGACACGTGACACAAATGTAAATACAAGTGGCTTACGGCCGGTTACACATATCAGCTGACCTGGTATACCCTTCTCCTCCTCCTGACGCGGCTATAACCCTTACCTGACGGAGACATAAGGGTGGGTCTTCAGCCGTGACCTGCGTGTGGGTTAGTTGTGAGGTGGGTAATATAGATGGTAATGAGAGATGAGGGATAATGACCCACATCCTGTTGAACTGACTAAAGCTTTCACAACTTATGGAGAGTACACGTCCAGTTCACCTCCCTGGTCTGTGTGTTGGTTTGTCACAAGGTTGTATGGGAGTTGTACCAAGGTTGTGGGTTTATTGGGCCCCTGGTACTAATAGACCCTAAATTAACGTAGATTAGCCCCATACATAGGGTTCAGGGCCCATGAGCACTAGGGGCTAATCTGAACTAAGGATCTGACCCCCTCATCCACACCACTTCCCCATCACCGTTACCCACACCACCTCCCTCATCACCCTCACCTACTCCTCCCCCTCACCATCCCCCACTCTATACAACCCATGACCCAGCAAAACCCCTGGCTTCTCGCTTTTCCACCTCTCTATATCCGGGGGAAAAAATTACCTCGACCACAAAAAAACAAAACACATATTTATTCATTTTTTGTCAGTGTTGCTGCTGGGTGACGCATGGTCCATCATTTGTCACCCCAGACGTCCTGACACACCATGTAAACGCCCCTTATTTCCTGCTGCCGGCGACGCTGAAGGTGAATAAACTATTTGCAGATGATTTCTTTTCAGGTCTTGCGTTCCATTACTGTTGTTTACCTACGTCATTGTGTTCTTATGTTCTTATAGAAGTTATAGATACCAGTCAGGATCCTCTAAAGGTATTATAAAAGGTTCAGATTATTCTCTTGTGGTTTCGGAATCTATAATAACTTTATTCATTTGTTTCTGATCAAGTTTTAAACGTTTATAAAAATTCATGATTCTCTTACGAGTATGATATTGGTTTCAGCATAGAAGTGAATGGTTTTGGAATGTATAACATGTTTAATATATATATACAGTACTGTACTTCCGGTAGAGTTAGAAAGGTTTATTAAAATTTACGATCCTCTGAAACTGTAACACAACACAAGTGGTTCTGATTCCATGATGGCGTTAGTCATCTGTTTCCGAGCCTGTGTTAAGGGTTTAGAAAAAGTCACGATCTTACAAAAACTAAAAAAAAAATCGATAGAAATGAACAAAAGACATAGATAAGATAAAAAGTGTGTGTGTGTGTGTGTGTGTGTGTGCGTGCGTGCGTGTGTGTGTGTGTGTGTGTGTGTGTGTGCGTGCGTGTGTGTGTGTGTGTGTGTGTGTGTGTGTGTGTGTGTGTGTGTGTGTGTTGACGTTGGTTTTGAACTGCTGTTAGTTATAGTTGGGATGGAATTCATACTTAACCTAACCTAACCCAACCCATTAAAGAGTCGTTAAAGACCAAACAAGCAATATGGCGGACCCTTATTGATGATGACAATTCCTCCCAAGAAACATTATTTTATCTCCACATACAGAGAGCCAGGTGTCTTGCCTCTTACTATTAACAGGTGACATTAATTTAAAAGGTCGAGACTTCTCATGGGTGTGAACTAAACATAACCTAACCGTTGTGGAAATGTTTCACTAAATGTCAAATTACATCTTTCATCCAACATTAACCCTCGGTGTCTGATACGAGCCACAAGACCAGTTAATAATTGGCAATAAATGAATAAAAACGTCTATTACAACATAAAGGGTTTTTTGGGTGGGTGTTCATGAATGCACAGACCGCATCTCCCGCACGTTTGCCGCAGCTTCCCCCGTGGGGTGGCCGCAGCACAGGTGGGTGTGGGTGAGGGCGGGCGGACGCAGGTGGCGAGGCGGAACACCAGGGATGACCACGGGTGATGACTTATGTAAGAGCTGATGCCGGCGACGCCCTGGGGGAAAGGTCGACGGAGATGGTCACTGGCACACTACCCCGGGAGGAGGAGGGGCAGGAGAGGAAGAGGGAGGAGAAGGGGGAGGAGAGGAAGAGGGAGGAGAAGAAGAGAAGGAGAGAGGAGGGAGGAGAAGAAGAGAAAGAGAGAGGAGAAGGGGGAGGTGACGAAGAGGGAGGAGAAGAAGAGAAAGAGAGAGGAGGGAGGAGAAGGGGCAGGAGAGGAAGAGGGAGGAGAAGAAGAGAAAGAGGGAGGAGAAGGGGGAGGTGACGAAGAGGGAGGAGAAGAAGAGAAAGAGAGAGGAGAAGGGGGAGGTGACGAAGAGGGAGGAGAAGAAGAGAAAGAGAGAGGAGGGAGGAGAAGAAGAGAAAGAGAGAGGAGGGAGGAGAAGAAGAGAAAGAGGGAGGAGAAGGAAGAGAGATTAGGAGAGGAAGAAGGAAGGTGGAGAAGAAGAGAAAGAGGGAGGAGAGAGACGAAGGAGAAAAACAGAATGTGGAGAAGATGAAGAAGATAAGATAACACGACACTAAGGCCTCTTACCTCAGGTCTAAACCCTTATCTCTATAATTATCTTAAGTAATTATCTGTTGTTATTATTCTCACCTTAACTCTTAGTACTAATTATTTTTCTACGGTAATTATTTAATTTATTTTATATTATAATTTTATAATTTGTTATTATTTTTTATTTATATATTTATTTATTTATTTTTATTTGTTTGTTTGTTTGTTTGTTTGTTTGTTTGTTGTTAATCGAGACGTTAAGTGATCAGTTATGTGACGCAGTGTGTAGTTGGTGATGATTTAGTTCTCGTGAGGCGGTGCTGACTTGATCACCACCATGGCCACGCCCACCTCTTGGCCACTCCCACCTCCTGGCCACGCCCCCCACCTAACCATGCCCACCTCCTGGTCACGCCCACCTCCTGGTCACGCTTACCTCCTGGCCACGCCCACCTCCTGGTCACGCTTACCTCCTGGCCACGCCCACCTCCTGGCCACGCCCACCTCCTGGCCACGCCCCCCACCTGGCCACGCCCACCTCCTGGTCAAGCCCACCTCCTGGCCACGCCCACCTCCTTGTCACGCTTACCTCCTGGCCACGCTCACCTCCTGGTCACGCCCACCTCCTAGCCACGCCCACCTCCTGGCCACGCCCCCCACCTGGTCCCACCCAACATCAAATAATTTATCTAATCAAATCTAAATCTAAACTAACCTAACCTAACTCCACCTGGCCCACCTTCACCTGGCCCACCTTCACCTGGCCCACCTTCACATGGCCCACCTTCACCTGGCCCACCTTCACATGGCCAGCGGTCCAGTGGTACAACTTTCTACACCAATTACCAGGAAACATCCCTCAACCACTGGTCCAGGATGGCCGTTATGTTGCCACACCTCCAAAGGTCCCTCCCTCCCTTCCTCCCTTCCGCCATCCTTCCCTCCCTCCCTCCCTCCCTTATACCTTCCTTCCCCCCTTTTCCCCACTAATCCTTCCTACCCTTATCCCTCCCTCCCTCCCGCCATCCTTCCCTCCCTCTCTCCTGCCATCCTTCCCTCCCTCCCTCCCATATCCCTCCCTTATCCCTCCCTCCCTCCCTCCCTTATCCCTCCCTCCCTCCCTCCCATATCCCTCCCTTATCTTATCCCTCCCTCCCTCCCTCCTTTATCCCTCCCTCCCTCCCTGTCTCCCTCCACAGACCAATATAAACCCATTTTGGTTTAATAAATGTCAGGGGTGGTTGTCCATGTGGGCGTGGTGGGCGGGGAAGACTGACCACCGCTGCTACGCCCGTGGTCACCTGGCTGGCGGTGGTG
Organism: Homarus gammarus; assembly: GCA_958450375.1. Classification (NCBI taxonomy): domain Eukaryota; kingdom Metazoa; phylum Arthropoda; class Malacostraca; order Decapoda; family Nephropidae; genus Homarus; species Homarus gammarus. The sequence goes on from CAUDMG010003340.1 coordinate 1,160,096, forward strand.
AGGTTGGGGTAGCGGGTGGGGGGTGGAGGGTATGCATGAGGGGTGGGGTGGGGGGGGGACTGGTTTAATTAGCCATCTCACCTGCGTTATGGTCATACACCAATATTAAGGTATGTTTTATTAATTAGTGATGATTACCTGTCCAGGATGTTTTATTCGTCTGTCTGTCTGAGTAAATTTAAATATTACGTGATTTTTATTTGGAATTAAGTAAAAAAATCATCTTATCTCCCAGTGATTATGAGCTAAGAGAAATAAAAAGAGAGAGAGAGAGAGAGAGAGAGAGAGAGAGAGAGAGAGAGAGAGAGCAGGTAGGACAGGTGAGGTGACCCAGGTTATTGTCACCTACATAATACAGCAGCACCTTTCTTCTTCTCCTCTTCCTCTCTCCTCTTCATCTCCCCTCCTGCTCCTCCTCTCCCCTCTTCCTCTCCCCCTCCTCCTCCTCCTCCATGCACGAGGCTCCTTCACACGCCTTTAATTCAGTTTAAATACCAATATAATTAAGTGATGAGGTTTAAGGCGGCTTGAGGCGACCACGGTGGAGGCCCAGACGATGGTGGTAATTGTTGTAGATGTGGTGATGATGGTGATGGTGATGGTGGTAGGTGATGGTGGTGGTAGGTGATGGTGGCGATGGTGGGAGATGGGGTGGTGGCTGTAGTGGCTCTCTCTCACACACACACACACACACACACACACACACACTGAAATATTCAAGTAAGTCTGAACGTCGTCCATTTTTTCTCTGCGGAGTTTTTGACATGTTCTTGATAGTGTGTGTGTGTGTGTGTGTGTGTGTGTGTGTGTGTAAAATTAAAGTGTGTACGTAAATCTTATAGCAATATATTAACTCATCCAATCAGAGTTACCACCACACTACTTGATCTCTGAACAGTGAGGTCCTAGCCCCTGGTCAGGTGTGTACAGGTGAGTTTTGGTCAGGTGTGTACATAAGTTAAGTCTAAACTCCGCACTATAAAACATTCAGCCAAGAACAAGCATGACAATAGACGCTGTTCTCCTTGTCACTCAGTTGTAATGAGTCTAAACAACAACGCCAGACGCACCTTCGCCAGCCATCTCCAGACTATCTTTTATTTATATACGAGTTTGATAAATGACTCCATAAATAATCACCTATTATTACACAAGAAATGATCCATCTTCTTCACTACTGGCAACTTTACGTGACTATATACAAGACAATAACAAGTGTAATGCCACCTGGCCCCACCTGGCCCCACCTGCATCATCACTCAGGGCAAATGGCGTCCTATTCCACCCTCGAGAAAAATACTTCCAGAAAGGTTAACTGTCCACCTCTAATATTAGCATAGTGAAGACCAGAAGGCGAGGGAAGGGGTGGGTGAGGTGGGCTGAGGTTGGCTGAGGTGGGTTGGGGTGGGTTAGCCATGCATGAGGCGCCAGTGTCCAGCGGGGCCGACTCATGGTATATTGAGCAGCAGTAAAGTGATCGCCCGCCTCGCACATGTTGCCGACGGCATAACTGATAAGAGAGACAGCCGGTGGTCCTCCAGGGGCTGTAGCGGACACTTGTGATGACGAGTGTATGAGGTGAGGGTGTCCTGCCAGGTGAGGAGTGAGTGAGGTGTGTTGAGGTGTGTGGTGATGTGTGGTGTGGTGATGGGTGGTGTGGTGATGGGCGGTGTGGTGATGGGCGGTGTGGTGATGGGCGGTGTGGTGATGTGTGGTGTGGTGATGTGTGGTGTGGTGATGTGTGGTGATGTGTGATGTGGTGATGTGTGGTGTGGTGATGGGCGGTGTGGTATTTAATAAATAAAGGAGAAAGTTTAAGAGGTTCATGGAAGTGGCTGACCCCCCTTCCCACCGCCACACACACACACACCTGACCCCCACCACACACACCTGACCACCACACACACACACACACCTGACCCCCACCACACACACACCTGACCCCCACCACACACACCTGACCCCCACCACACACACCTGACCCCCACCACACACACCTGACCCCTACTACACACACGCCTAACCCCCATCGTGACTACCCGCTGATTTTTAATTGATAATATATTAACGAGGGAGTTACGCCCAATCCCTGACGGCCATTACCGCCACTTGTAGGGATTTATCGTAGGAGCTGAGACTATTGCTGGGACAGTGTGGGGTGGCTGGGAACTGCTAGGAACTTGTTACTTGGAAATTCTAGTATTATTTTTTGTTGTCTTCCTCACCAAGGTTCATGTTCCAGGAAATAGTGTAGTGGAAATATCTGGTGACACTTGACTCACCTTGTGTGTGTAATTAACCAGTGTTACCTGTAGTGTGTGGAGGAAAGAAGGAGGGAGGGAGGGAGAGAAGGAGAAGAGGCTAAATGGACAAAGTTGGGAAATTACCAATACTATGTTCACTGGGGGCAGCAAATGGTGATTTTATTTAACAGTACAGACTTCCCAAACCTGACTTTAAACAGTACAAACCTAGAATTCGTTAGGTTAGGTTAGGATAGGTTAGGGTCGATTAGATTCAGATTAAGATTAGTTGGTTCGTATCTTCTGAAAATATTAGTTTAGCAGTCGTGTTCGTGGTTCTCCCACCAACATGGTAAATCTCGTCAATGGGGGGGGGGGGGGGGATGTGCATGGGCTTATTGTTAGTTACAGCAGCTGCCGCCGGGGGTCAGGCAAGTCATGGCAGGTGCCGGATGTTGGCGGGAAGGTCGTCACGGAATAAACGTGATGGGGAGTATCGTTTCTTAGTTAGTATTACTCCCGACAGTGTCAACAACGGGACTTCCTACCTGAGCTGGTGACCCAAGCTGAGTTTTTCATAAGTAAAGGTTACGAGATTTTCAGATTTTGCTATTGAACATTAATCTACCTCAACCTAACTTAACCAAAGCCCTTGTAACCAAACTTAACTTAAACTAATGTAATCTAACCTATCCCAAGCTAACCCACTCTAACCTTAACTAATCTAACTTACCAAATTTAACCTAACTTAACCTAACTTAACACCCCCCTCAGAAAACATTCGGTTGCCTGATCTTCAAATGGGGTAACTAATCTCCAGGTTAATCCAATTTAAATTTCTTTCAGGACACTACACACACACTACACACACACACACACCCACCCACCCACCCACCCACACACACACACACCCCCACCCACCCACCCACCCACACACACACACACACACCCACCCACCCACACACACACACACCCCCACCCACCCACCCACCCACCCACACACACACACACACCTCTGACATTTAATAAAACTAATCCACCATTTCCCGTGTCTGGTTTTAGTGACATTTACGCTATTGTAAAGTTAACAATAAAATCAAAATGAAAAGCTTTCTCACTTAACACCTGGAGGGATGAAAATTTACTTCGACCTTATGATGAGAAGTGACATTTTGTTTTGTCTTTTAACTTGAACTACAAAGAGTGGAGTAGTGTACACGTTAAATAATGGGGGAGATGGGGGTGAGAGAAAGAGGGGGGGGAGAGGGGAGAGAAGTGAGGGGGAGATAATGGGGGTTAGAGTTTTATTAAGTTTTGAGGACCTTTAGTCTCTCTCTCTCTCTCTCTCTCTCTCTCTCTCTCTCTCTCTCTCTCTCTCTCTCTCTCTCTCATCCCATTTTAACAGCTATTTATTCTTAGGAGAGAGAGAGAGAGAGAGAGAGAGAGAGAGAGAGAGAGATATGAAAAACAATTAAGATTTTTCGGACTCGTGCGATTTTAAATTTACACAGCACGTCCACGGGTAAGACAAAGAAAGACACTATATTGACCCGAAGCTTCTACAAAAAAAAAACACACACACACACACACACACACACACACTTGGACAAATAACGGTGAAATTCTTATATACTGTAATGGACAAGTAGCCTCTATCGCCATCTCTTGTTCCCTCTTAAGTCATCAATTCCCTCCGCTACACTCAACCCGACTGACACCTTGCCGAACATGACACCTAATTAGGACCTCAACAATACCTGTATCTTTTTCCCTCTCCGCCTCTACTCTCCACAATACCTTTTATTGACACTATAAATATCAACTCTATATTTCTCCTCAATGAAACTCACAAAAGTTCTTAATGATATAAAAACGATAATGAATTTTGATATTTTTGTGGAGGTAATTTTTCTCACCTGTGTAATTACCGAGTATTGTTATCAGTAGAGGGTACGTTAACGAGGTCCAGGTATTTTTACATCTTGTCTTAATTGGGATGGGTTTAAGGGATCAACTGAAGATTAGGCACCCCAGTTTATTTTCTTCACCTGAGGTGTTAAGGTGGAGGTGTTGTGGGCGTTTGGTGGAGGTGTTGTGGGCGTGTGGTGGAGGTGTTGTGGGCGTGTGGTGGAGGTGTTGTGGGCGTGTGGTGGAGGTGTTGTGGGCGTGTGGTGGTATTGTTGTGGGTGTGTGGTGGAGGTGTTGTGGGCGTGTGGTGGAGGTGTTGTGGGCGTGTGGTGGAGGTGTTGTGGGCGTGTGGTGGTATTGTTGTGGGTGTGTGGTGGCATTTTGGGCGTAAGGAGGCCGGTGTTGACTTATGGACGTGTATGTGTGGGTAATTAATGAGGTGTGTTTGCATGTGTGGGAGTGTACAGGTGTATGGAAGTAAGCATGGTGAGTTGCGTGGGCGTATAAAGTCGCATGGTGATGGATTATGGGCGTGTATAGTTGTACGGTAGCGTGTGTGGGCGTGGCTCCTGACCGCGCCCGTCTGTCTCTGATTCGGGACCAGCGCCCACACAATTCTTTAATCTTTAAAATGTAATTTGTAGTGAGTGGCCAGTGTCCAGGGCGAGTGGGGGGGGGGGTGGGGGCAGGAAGAGTGGGGGGGAGGAAGAGTGGAGGGGGAGGAAGAGTGGAGGGGGAGGAAGAGTGGGAGGGGGAGGCCGGATGTGAGAGAGAAGGGGGGATATATAGGAGATGAGAGGAGGGATAGTGTGTGTGTGTGTGTGTGTGTGTAAGAGAAAGAGAGAGAGAAGTACACACACACACACACACACACACACACACACACACACACATTAATCCATACATAACATATTTTTTAATAACTCAAGAAAATCCCGAAAGAAAATCTAAATCGTCAAAAAAAAAATAGGCGAAAATCACTAAAAATCGATACATATATTGGTGGAAAATCTGGTGGTGTATAACTCAGGCCAGCAGCAGACCCGACAGGTAGATAACACTAATTTAATATTCATGAAACATCATTTATTAATAACAGAGAGAAGATTACAATATACAGGTGATTTATTTGTCCAGGTGGAAATATATTAAATCTTCATAGGCTATAGTTTTACCCCCTCCCCCCTGTCCCCCCCTGCACCTCTCCCCCTACCATCCTTCCACCCCCCACCCCCCACTCCTCCCCCCTCCCCCAACATACACAGAGGGATCCAAATCATTTTTCGTGTACGGTCCATCAGGGTTAGGTTAGGTTAGGTTAGGTTGGTGCCAAATCGGACAATGACCAATAAGACACACACACACACACACACACACACGAATTGTACCCGACGAAAGCATCAAGAAATCCCTCGGCAATGTTGAACCGTAAAAAGTGGTACAGAGTTGAAGGGTGTGGCAGAGTAGAGAGAGAGAGAGAGAGAGAGAGAGGGGGGGGGGGGGGAGAGAGAGTGAGAGACAAGGGAGAGACACACGAGATTGTCCCTACCATCAACCTTGAAAGATAACATCGCCGCTGCCCCGTGGTCTCTTGCCCCTTGGATATCAGGTAACCTCTCGCCCTCCGTATGGCCGTCGGGAGGAGGGAAAGAGGGGGAGGGTAAGGGACATTGGTATAGTACCTTCCTTTCCCTCCTTCTCTTCCTAGACGTCCCCCTTCCTCCCCTTTCCCTTTTCCTCCCTCCCTTCTCTCCTCCAATTTCCCATTCTTCCTTCTCTTTTCTCCTTTTCTCCTTCCCTCTTCACCGTCGCCCTTCCTCCACCCTCTTTCCCTTCCACCCTTCCTCCTTCTTCCTCGGCATAATCTTCCTCCCTCACCTCGATGCCACCATAATCTAGACAGCAAGATACCCGCCAGATAACATGAGGTTGCGGGGTGTGGTGTGTCCTGGGGGCTGACACGGGCCGTGATGATAGGTGGCGAGAGGTGAGGTGTGTACTTACCTGAGGCCGGCGTGTACTTCACCTCCTTACCGTGTACCGCCGCGTTCACCTCCACCCCACGGGCCCTGCATGCCAGTAGTTCACACCGACCGTCACTTCCTCTACCACCATCTTCACCACGATCATCTTTTCTACTACCACCATCACTATTACCACCACCTCTACCACCATCACTATTACCACCCCTACCACTAATAACCTAACCTAACCTGATCATTTAACTAAGATGGTAAAAAACGCCTAAAACAGAAGATTGTCCCAGTAGGCTCACCTCCCCCCCCCCCCCCCACACTCTCTCTCAGACCGGACTACATCATAGAGAAATAATGTTCCTCATCTCTACTCCTCTATATACCCGAAATATTCTTACGAGTTTTAGATGATTTCTCAAACCTGGTGAGAAATTGTGTCTTAATGGCAACATATAGTGAGAAATATCAAGAGGTAAACATGATGATAATATGAACTGTGTGTTAATAATCTCCAGGTGTTCATGACTAAGGTTAATTAACTTTAAGGTACATTAATTACTCAGGTGTAGTTTATGGAGTCACCTGTATGATGCCATAAGTACGGTACGTGGATATGACTGTACTTGTGCTTTACACCTGAATATTTCACTTTTGGATTAGTTTATACAACATGGATATTTGACAATTAAAATTATCACCCTCGATGGATTAATTGGTTAGGGATTAAACCCAACCCAACCCAGCCCAACCCAACCCAGCCAACCCAGCCCAACCCAACCCAAACCAACCCAGCCCAGCCCAACCCAACCCAATCCAACCCAGCCCAACCCAACCCAACCCAACCCAACCCAACCCAGCCCACCCAACCCAACCCAACCCAACCCAACCCAGTTCAGCTTACCTCGTAGTGTACAGATACTAAAAGACCATAAGTTGTTACACTCAGTCGGGTAGAATGGCACTGGGTGTAATTTTTAAAGGTTGCAGACACCCGCAAGGTAGTGGGCCTCTGAATACCTGATTGTGCGGGTACAGGTGTGTGTGTGTGTGTGTGTGCGTGTGCTTGCGCGTGTGTGTGTGTGTGTGTGTGTGTGCGTGTGTCCTAGTTATTCATTTATACATATATGCATTTATTATTTATTTATTTATTCATTTATTTATTTCTATATTTATCTAGTCATTAGTGTGTGTGTGTGTGTGTGTGTGTGAGGGCCGCTGTGGACGGCAGGTTCTGGCCTCCAGTAACACGGTCGGCAGGTTTATAGCCAGTGAGAAGATAATACGTATTAGAAGCGTGTAATTTGGTTGCGTCGAGGACCTCCCAGCTGGTGTGGTGAGGTACACACACACACACACACACACACACACACACGTAAATAATGTTAGAAAATTGAACTGTATTAAACTATGCAAATACAAGATAATTGTAATAATATAGCCACAAGTGACCAACTAAGTTTCTTCTTCTTCTTCATTCATTAAATCTCTAAATTCATACAACCATCTAAGTGTGTGTGTGAACGATCATTAGCGCCAACCCCTTAATCACGGTAACGAGAGCCGGAACTAACACACAGACCACAACAAAAATCCGGTTTAATTGATGGATGATATAGTAAACCATGGGTCTATCTCTCCTGCTGCATCATCATCATCATCATCATTCCCCTTCCACCACCACCAGTCCCTCATCCCCCTCACCAGCCCTCACACCCCTCACACCTACCTTCACCCCTCACCCTCCCTCACACCCCTCACACCTGCCTTCACCCCTCACCCTCCCTCACACCCCTCACACCTGCCTTCACCCCTCACCCTCCCTCACACCCCTCACACCTACCTTCACCCCTCACCCTCCCTCACACCCCTCACACCTACCTTCACCCCTCACCCTCCCTCACACCCCTCACACCTACCTTCACCCCTCACCCCCCTCACACCCCTCACACCTACCTTCACCCCTCACCCTCCCTCACACCCCTCACACCTACCTTCACCCCTCACCCTCCCTCACACCCCTCACACCTACCTTCACCCCTCACCCTCCCTCACACCCCTCACACCTACCTTCACCCCTCACCCTCCCTCACACCCCTCACACCTGCCTTCACCCCTCACCCTCCCCCCCAACACAGGTAACTAGACAATCATGAGCTCCAGAATATCAATAAATTTCTCCTTGATGTGCATACCTTCCACTCCTCAGTAATTAGAAAGCGGACAGCGGTGAAACCTGCTTTTTTTAAGAGGCCGCCCTCCGTTTTGCGTGTTCCTTCCTCTTCCTACCTTCCTCATTCTTCCTACCTACTCCTCCTTTCCTCCTACTTATCTTCTCCTCCTTCCTACCATCTTCTCCTGCCTACTTCTCCTTTCTTCCTACTCATCTTTCCTATCTACTCCTACTCTCCTTCTCCTTCCTGTATTCCTCTTTCCTCCCTCTTCCTCCTCCTACCAACTCCCTCCCCTCCTCTCTGTGGACGGAAGGTAGATTCTTGTAACTTGTATTAGTGTTATTTTTTTGGCTCTCGTTTACTTCTCCCGTTACGGTAATTTGTGACCCCGGGTTCGATCCCCAGATTACGTGTGAGCGTGATTTTTGTCGTTACGTCGAGGTGCGATAATTTACCACCTCCAGTACAATGACTTATTCTGGTCAGTACGATAACTTTTCTTCTACGTACGATAGTTAAGTATGATAATTTAGCCTCCACAGGGTACGATGATAATGATAAATACGATAGCTTAATTCCTCAGGTACGATAACATTATGGTGAGTACGATATCTTAACCATCTAACCTCCTCTAAACTAACCTAACTAGACAGCATAATGGACATAAGAACTTAACGCGCAAGAAGAGAGGGTAAAGAGGAGACGAGAAGAGGAGGAAGAGAGGGTAAAGAGGAGAACAGATAAGAAGGAAGGAGGAAGGGTGCTGGGGTGCATCTGCTAGGTGGGGCCTCATAATACCTTAACCACTCAAGACTCTTATTTTTTTACTTTTTGCTATTATTATTTTTAATTGATTTTTAATATACACCTTCAGCTCGATGCGTAGTTTACCTGCTCTCGTATCTCCTCTCTTTAGATCATCATCACTACACACAAAAAAAACTTTAAATTTCTCTCAAGATTAAATTTTACTCGAGGGGAAAAAATATGGTCCATTTTTTTTTTGTAAGTTTTCGATATTTTATTAATTAGTGAGAGTATTTGTGTTATTGTTGTTGTTTTTGTGTTGTTGTTGTTGTTTTTGTGTTGATGTTGTTGTTGTTGTGTTGATGTTGTTGGTTTTTGATCAGGTGATTTTTATTATACAGGTGTGATGGTGACCCTAAGCTAACCTAACCTACACAAGACGAAGAAATAATCTATCACCAACCACAATAATCACACACACACACACACACACACACACACACACACACACACACACACACACACACACACATTCCCAAGAGTAAATCCAACATCAAAACCTAAAATAAAATTGTTTAAAAATGAAAAACAAAATAGTTCAACATAGTCATTATAATTTATGAGACAAGTATTGGTAATTTAGCTTAACAGAGAGTAGCTTTTTACCCTGATACTGTGACTCAGGTGAGGGTGATGTGTGTTGGTCAGTGAGTGAGCCGAGTCTTAGAGCAATACCTGTCCAGTGAAACCTCTATATAACGGACTTGTCTCTCCATATAACGGATTTATCTCAATATAATCCGTTAGATGGGGAGGGTTTCACATCTAATACACCCTTGATATAACGGATTTTCGTCTAATATAGTCCGTTAAATATTAGTTTTACTGTGTCTGACTTCTTAGTGAGACTGTCTTAACTTAGAGGCGATGTATTTTTGGTCTAGGTCAGTTTTTATTAACGGACTCTATATGTATCACGTACACTGTAGCAACGGACAGTATTATTATTATTATTATTATTATTATTATTATTATTATTATTATTTGAAGAAAACAACCCGAACCCAACCTACGCTATCACTCAATAGGTTTGTATCCCCTAACAAAACAAATACATTTTATACGCTCTTCCGTTCGTGGTACTTTTAGAACACAGGCCATTACGCCCACCTTACCCCTCCCATACCCCAAGGCTTGTCCACCCTCCTCAGACAGACACCCATGTTAACAAGGCGAACTATCATCTCCATCACTCCAGATTGCAGTAATTGGCTTCAGTTTTCTGTACGAGGGATGCAGTTTACCGTTGTTTATATACCTGTACTGTCTATATACATACTGAATCAACATCAGCGTATGACAGTTTGATTAAATCTCTCTCTCTCTCTCTCTCTCTCAAGCCAGCCATCTGCCCGTCCACCCGCCCGCCCGTCCGTCCGTCCGTCTATCTGTCACTCTAGGCTGAACATTACTGGAGACTCCTAAGTGGTGGTGGTGCCGGCAACACAAGGACAACCACTCCTAGAGGCACGTAAATTATTGCCTTAGTTAATTCTTGTATATAGTCTGTTTATTATCTGTTTTCTTCTTCTTCTTATACTTCTTCTTCTTCTTCTTCTATCCTTACCTAACCTAACCTAACCTAACCTAACCTAACCCAACCTCCTCCCCTTCCACTCTTCTCTTCTCCTCTCTCTCCCTACCACCCTAAATCCCCTTACCCCTACCCCCTCCCTTCTCTCCTATTTCCTCTACCCCCCCTCTCCCCCCTCTCCCCCTCTCCCCCTCTCCACCCTCTCCCCCTCTCCACCCTCTCCCCCCTCTCCACCATGGGTTAACCTACAGTACACTGCTGGTTATTTGTCTCTCGACCTTTTCCCTGTTATTGTCCCCCAGCTGACTGTCATGTCCCCGCTGTCATGTCCCCGCTGTCATGTCCACGCCGTCATGTTCCTGTTGTCATTTCCCCGCTGTCATGAAACCCACTTTCATGTCCCTGTTGTCGTGTCCCTGTTGTCATGTCCCTGCTGCTATGTCTCTGTTGTCATGTCCGCGAAGCTGTCACTGTTGATGTACCATGTGTCCTGTGAAAGCCTCTGAGTCGCGTTGCTAACCTAACTTAACCTAACCTAACCTAACCTAACCTAGGGCAGTATTCAATATGGTTAGTTTATGTTTAATAAGGGAGACTCAGGGAGGAGGGTAGGTGTCGAGCGCAGCAGACACAATGGTACACCCCCGACATGATGATAGCGCTTCTCCACCTCCTCCTCCTCCTCCTCCTCATGACAGGTCCTCTGCGGGCATCTACCATCCAGGATATACATCTTCCAGCTGTCAGCCGCCTCGCCTCACTGTGTGCTAGAATCTCATGTCATTTACAAGTCAAATTTTCACCGTCAGATAATTTCCACAGCCAGTTTTAACCCCGAGCGTCCACACCTGATGGGGCCTTAATGGCTGGCCGAGGAGAGGAGTGTCTTCTGGACCAAAGCAGTTTACCCCAGGATGATATAATGTGTGTAGGGTGGTGAGTGGTGGTGAGTTGTGAGTGGTGATGAGTGGTGGTGAGTTGTGAGTGGTGGTGAGTTGTGGTGAGTGGTGATGAGTTGTGGTGAGTGGTGATGAGTGGTGGTGAGTGGTGATGAGTGGTGTGTGGACCGTCCCTTCCGCACCACACACTATACACGAGAGGGAGAAACACAACATACAGTTAAACTTTCATTAAACGGATTTGTCTGTCTATATAACGGACTTATCTCTCCATATAACGGAATTTTCTCTCCATATAACGGACTTTACCTCCATATAACGGACTTCTCTCTATAACCGATTTCTCTCTCCATATAACGGACTTCTCTCTATAACGGATTTCTCTCTCCATATAACGGATTTCTCTCTCCATATAACGGACTTTAATCTCTATATAGTTCATTTGATGGAGGTTTCATATTTAATGGATTCTTTATACAAGTGTTCTTTGTGGTTTAACACTTTATTTACCCAGTCCGTGTATACTGAGACTCGACCTTAAACAAATACGTTCACTTGTCAAGGTAATGACTAGCTTAGATAAATTGTATTTTTTACCTAAATGTTGAACACGGTGTTGGTAAGGTAGGCTCCCGGTGTTGTGAGGCAAGAGACGAGAATAATAAGTTTAGCGCCGAGAGAATGGTTAATATTTACATGTGATGGAGTATAAAAACATTAGTACCAGAGTGGTGACGTAGAGGTGTTACTCTCTCATTATGGTCACAATCAACTTTTTCCTCCGCCAGGTATGAACATTTATATGCAGAGTGTGTTCAGCTGTGATGGCGGGCGGATGTTGTTGTATAATTAACGTCACAACGCCGCCCTGGCAGCTGGATAATGTGGGCTAGTTGCGGTGACCACCAGCGGTCAGTGTTGGTGAGTTGCGGTGACGGCCGTCGGTCATGGAAGATGATAAATGGATGAAAGTGGGGCGGAGAGTTGTACCATTAATATGGCTACGACGATCTCTCCTACAAGCAACGCTCCGCCATAATTGTGTGTGGGAGCCAGCGGCTACTAAAACATACATTTAGAATTATGATTTAAGATCCAGCTCGCCTGGCAAGCGTAGTGTGTTAAAAGAAGAAAACTGATGACGCATGTTAACAGAAGAAGTCTTGAAAATAGAATAACAACTTAGCGTACGATTTATAGTTTCATAAATAAGAAACTTTGTGATTTTGAATATATAAATAAATACACAAACTGTTGCATTTTATAGACATGATAATTATATTTTCCAACAGACGGAATATTTTTCAGTGGTGTGGTCACAAGATATGGCGTCAGTGTCTTGTAGGGTACATGGTGGGTGGTGCCACTAGGAATTTAATAGTAGGTCACCGCTAGTAGGTCACCGCTAGTAGGTCACCGCAGTGTTATATGTGTTGTCTTAACTTAATTCTCAAACTGCCTGGAATATTAAGCACCAACCGCTAGTACTAATAAACACAGCAATGATTCGTGTTATTCTGGTGACCCCATGATTTTAATACGGGTTATTAGTTTATAGACAGAGGTAAAGACAGACAGAGATACGTAGGCAAAAGGAAAAAATCTACTGTCCCTTAACAGCAGTATAGACAGAAAAAATTATCCGTCTTTTCGACGCAGCAGTACATAAGGTGGTTGCCGCCATTTGGCGGCTTCGTCCCACGGCCGCCGTTAAGCCCCCATAAGAACAGAAGTTAGTGGCTGTGACGACGTTAACAGCAGGAGTTGGCAGTGACTATATCAAGAACAACAGCAGTGACATCATTAACAGCAAGAAGACGTCAGCAACAACAGCAGTGACATCATTAACAGCAAGAAGACGTCAGCAACAACAGCAGAAGAAACTTAAATTATAATGACAACAAGAACAGCGGCAGGAGTAGCAGCAGTAACTTACAGCACAAATTAACAGCAACAGCAGAATGAACAGCGGCAACGACAACACCACTAAGAGAAGCTCGCCCTGCCATCATCTCGGCCTAGGCTGACACGAGTCGCCTCTGGCTGACCCGGAGCGATAACGAGGTCAGGAGCATTAGCCCTAAGAATACCTAGACCTGTAGGAACCTAACCTAACCTATCCTATCCTATCCTATAATCGACCTAAACTTATTCCAACCACACCTAACCAAATCAATCCTTAATCTACCTTGACTTAACCTACTCCGCCTATTCTAGCTTAAGGGCGCCTCTGGTCAAGACTTGGCGCCCCGGTCACTACCCCACAGCCTCGTCAGGTAGTAATTTGTGATGGGCGGGTATATCTGTCACATGCCCAGGTATTTACGCAGTGGTGGTGGGGCAGGCAGGTAGGTGGTAGGGTAGATGGCTGGGCTTGGGTAGGCATGCAGGTGATAGTGGTGGGATGAGGTGGCATGTGGTTGGGATGGGGTGGTGGAGTGAGGTTGTAGGTGGTGAGAGGGGAGGTTGATGGTGGGGTGGAGAGGTTGATGGTGGGGTGGGGAGGTTGATGGTGGGGTTGGATGAAAGCCCCAGGAACGATCTCCGGTACAGGTCACCTATCCAGTACTGTACTCCCACAAGGCCTTACACCTAGCGGTCTCCCTCTCTGTTTTTAGATCCAGTCAGTTGTTTGAATACAGAACACAATTGACAAACTGACACACTCACTGACTAACTGACACACTGGCTAACAGACCCACTAACTGACACACTCACTGACTAACTGACTCACTGGCTAACAGACCCACTAACTGACACACTCACTGACTAACAGACCCACTAACTGACACACTCACTGACTAACTGACACACTGGCTAACAGACCCACTAACTGACACACTCACTGACTAACTGACACACTGGCTAACAGACCCACTAACTGACACACTCACTGACTAACTGACACACTGGCTAACAGACCCACTAACTGACACACTCACTGACTAACTGACACACTGGTTAACAGACCCACTAACTGACACACTCACTGACTAATTCACTGACCCATTAATTACTGGTCGATCGAGTCACTCACTGATTCATTCATTCACACAGACAAATTTTTCACCATCCCTTACCGACGTACTTAAGTTACGAGTAATGTTAAAAATTCCCTAGTTTTGACACTATATATGCCATACAGTCATCTGATGTTAACATTCGGCAGACCAAATTACCGTTTGTTAACATTAAGCAGATTTTCAACATTTAGCAAAAAAGTTTTTGCAGATGTTGACAGGTGCTGGAATGCCGGTGATACCTGCTAGTGACTCCACCAGCGGTAACAACACCAGCAGTCATTGAACATCCCGCCAGCAGGACCCCAGGAGTCACCCACCTTCCTCCCTCCACCACTACGTCTCGTCTCTCTCCCTCTCATCAGCACGCATCACTTACCACTTATCAATACGATATCGTAATAAAGCACCGAAATAAAGTCTTATCTCCCGCATCGGCTGCAGTAAGACTCGTAACGTGGGGTAAAGGAGCATAAATCAGCCCTAAATGGTGTTGGCCTCAACCACCACCTCGCGAGACCCCGTAATGACCTATGGTTGCTTCACCCATCAGCTAGAGGTCAAAGAGTTATTGCACTAATTTCAGATCCCTGAACTTGTATTAGACGGGGATGATTTAATACAACGCACGATCGGTCAGTTAATATTCTCATTTGCATGTTACAACAGCCACGATAACTAGTAGGTAAGTTTACACGAGTCATTCTCTGTTTAGAGAAAACTTTTTATTTACCCTACTTTTTATTTCTAAATACGACTTTCTGTCAGAAAATCAAAGCAATCAGAACACCCAAAAGAATCCAGACCGTTAGTATGAGGAAGAAAGTCATCCATTTCATGCCAGAATATGAACCATCATCTTGCATCGCCGCGGTCTATTGATAATACCTGGGAGCACGTGTCTGCCTGGCGGCGAGGGACGACGGGAAGAGGCATCGTCTACCTGGCCAACTGATCGTACCGCAGATAAGTCCAGACACGTAGGGGTTATGACCGGCGGCAAGGAGTACTGTAATTATGGACATTTCCCGAGTGACAATATCGGGTGAGAGGAACGTCCAGAGATTCCTGGGTCGGAGAAAGTCGGGGTCAGCCTGTGTAAAGCATTTCCTCGCCTTGCGCGTCTATGTGGAAAATATTATCTGCCTTCATTTTATCCTAGCTTTTGTACAATGAATGTATCTACTAAACATAGACTCAATGTAGTTTTAAGTTAACAGTTAGGATCATTCTTACGTCTTCAGTTACTAGTTGGGTAACTGTATGCTGGTTCACCTTTTAAACTTATGATAAAAATATGTGTAAAATAATTATTCTTAAATACTTGTCTAAGCCACTGGGAACCTTAAAACTCATGACTGGACAAAAACTGGGCAGCTCAAGAGCTCGTGTATTAATTTAGAAGTTCTTAAAATATGCAGAGTCAAGCCATCAACCTTAATAACGGCCACCTGGCGCCTTCCTACATAATCTTTAAAAAATAGTTTAAATAACATGAAGAAGATTACGATACAGATGTTGGCCCTTAACCGATGACACAGAAATGTTCAAATGGTAGTACAATGCCATGATGGTGCTACGATAGACTAATACAGTGTAGTCTCCCTATGAAAGACATTCACGCATTTGAGAATATTCAGAACGAGACGAAATTTAATTGTGTGGAAAACTTGTATTACGTCGACCGTCTGAGGAAGCTTAAGATACCATCAGCGGTGTATCGCAGGGTACGGCAAGACATGATCGAGACCTTCAACATGATGTAAGGGATGTATCACGATGTGGCATTACCACCGCTCAGACCACAGTACCTACACCTGCATGAGCTGTTCCTAGTACTGTACCGTACACCAGCACACCAAATTATGGCACAAAATAAACTCTATGGATATGTGGATCTGCTTCCCTGATCGAGTGGACACGTTTCCCAGGATGTTAACTTTCGAGAAAAAAAAACGCTGGACAAGTACTGGGCAGATCATTGTGTTGTGTTCGGCTGCAGAGTCCCCCTGTCACACCAGAGCTAGATATATAGGCATAGGGCCATTGAAAAGAACAATATCAGATTATTAGGTACTCTACTCTATGTAAGAATCTACTGTCATGTCTACTTAAAAAAACGAATTCGTTTACCATATATTTTTCATTTTCTTTCATGATAACTTTTAGAGAATTTATACGGGAGACTTAAGTAATATTCTTTAAAAGGCTTTTTACGGCGTGTATTTAAATGACAGTATTCTGTAGATGTTTCTTGCGATATAGCAGTAGGGACATAGATTCTGGAGCGGGGTGGCAATGTTGATAATATATATCAGGGCTTTGACAAGGTATTCAATAATGTACTCCACGAAAAGCTGAAAATTAACCTGGAAGGGCACGGAATTCGGGGGAACGTCCAATAGTGGATCAAATACAATCCTTATGACCGAAATTAGTGATTCATGGTACGAAATCGTCTTGTGTACCTGTGGCAAGCAAACCACACTAGGTAGTATGCTGAGGCCGAGACCCCGTTGTTCTTTATTTGCTTCATAACTGTGATACACCTGATACTATACACTCCTCCATACAAATATAGACAACACTTAAGTTATTCATAGAAATTAAAAATCAAATGAACCATATCAAGGCTGAAACCTATACCTTTTATATCAGTAACCATCTTAAGAGTATATACCTGGAATAATGTGATTGTCTCCCCTTATAATTAACAGAAAACGGTCACCGAATAATGTTACAGAAAACGACTAGTATTCTATGACGTTATATACTCATCATATATTAAAGATTATGTGGTAAAATATGAGATAGTATTTTACCATATTTTATAATTTTGCACTAATATTACATAAATTTTAGTTATATTTTTAAATAATTGTAATTAACTTTGCTTACTTAAAGAATAGAAGTTTAAATATAAGAAAAATATCTACTTAACCTGGTTTTAATACTGTGATTGATCTTGGTGAGAGCTGACAGGTTCACTCAGACACTCATCATATATCTTCACATTAACTAAGATTATACACCTTAACACATTGATTAGGTATACAGAATGTCTTATATGGTTGAGTTAATAATATATCCACTGTTGTAAAGTATAATAGGTCAGTGTTATTGTAGTTTTAACCAATATAACTCAAGGTTTTTATTTTCTCCCATATAGTTTATCAGTAAAGTCTATGGTGATGTATGAGGACACCTGAGGGAGTTGTTGGATGGGTTAATAGTGTTGTTTGTATTATATATCCAGTTGTATTATCTTTGGGATTATTTTATTTTCCAGGGGGTCGCCAATCAAGAGTGCTGTAGCTGTATGGTTTCAAGAATGGCTAAGATAACTCGCAGGTTTATCGGTGAGGAGGAGTTACTGTACCAAGCTTTTTTCTGCTTTTGATACACTGGTTATATTTGTACAGTAATGTATCGGTATCAGCAGATGTACAGTAAATGTTTGGTTTAGATCCTTCACTATAATATTTTGTGTGTTTTTGAGGGAGTTTATATAGTATAGGAAACACTTATTATCTCTACTGCACCATTACAGTACCATACACAACTGTAATGTTTCTCCCTAATACATTTGTGCAGCTGCTACTATAGTATGTAGTCTACTGAGCTGGAGTGGTTTCTACTGGAATATTTACACTATAGCATCCATTAACCTAACCCAACCTAGGTTAGGTTTGGTTAGGTTAGGTTAAGTTAGGTAAGGTTAGGTTAAATAATGTTATGTTAGGTTGGGTTAGTAGACTGCACCTTTGTGCAGTGCAGTACACTACACCAGATTCCCAATTTATTTTAAGTACAATGCCGGTACTTACTGAGGCCCATGTTCTGATATCAGGAGGTCTGTGGAGGGTGCATGCAATATTCTGTAATGTTAATTAATCCAGATTAAATGTACGAGAAGATACTTTCAACATGTTATTTTGTGTAGGAGTCACACGTGTCTTATTGATCTGAGATACAAGATCCTCTGGAGGTAGTGAAAATAATCATGACAAATACTCAACTGTGTTCCCACATAGAGGAGTAGAAGGAAGGAAACTTGATAAAACAAAGAGGCAGAGGTAAAGAAACTTATGATATAGAGAAGAAAATGTAGTATTTGTTTCACGGAAAAAAATTTATTTGAGAATTTGACGCTGCACATTTAATATGGTCAAGAAAAAGAACCATCCTCAGCTGTACCAAACAAGAACTAACTTATAATCTCTTTACTATACTTCACTCACAGTACAGTACAGTATTACTGCCATGGAAAGTGTACAAGATCAACTGAACAACTATTAGAAAATTAATGCCATGTGTTCATTTTACTGATGCTAAATCAAGTAGCATTCATCTGGCCATATGATTAAATAATTCAAGAACCTCAGTGAAGTGGTTTCATGCTAAGTGGACAAGACAGGAAACTTAGCTGAAAAGGGATGAAGTAAATTTAAATGCATTAAGGTCAAATTTGCAGTGCAATGCTGAATAAATTACAATCTTTCCATCGTAATTCTGCCATGAAATGCAATGAGACTCATTCATTTTACCTCCTGGTTAAGATTTAGAACATGTATATTATTGTGAATTATTAATGTGAGTGTATGTGCTAGCCTCATCACTTCCTTGTCCTGCCTTGTCCTCCAGCCTGTCTAGAAGTTTCAAGAATGCAAAACATTGTCAGAATATTGAGTCTGTAGAATTCAGACATCTTTGAGTGTCATTGGCAGCATTTACAAGAAACATTACACTGTTTTATTTTTACTAAGAGAAGTATTTGTACTTTTCTACAAACTAATATTGACATATATCGGCAGGTGTGAGCACTGTTGCGGAAGAAGATAGATCTGAGGCATTTGATGAAGAGCCACACTGACTCAGTTGGATATGGCTCACTACAGCCCCTCCCCCCCTCCCACCATGTCAGAATACCTTGGGCAGGGCCACACCACGCACCACCATGCCGAAACCAATGCTCCACCTTTTTACCATAGTGTTCATTCTACTCAGGCAAAACCATTACCAAACCATTCCATACCTGTGACCCCACAAGTACACTCCTCGCACATGACACCACAGTTTCCTTCATCTAACATGACTCCATTGTTACCTCCACCATTGCCTTCCTCACACCTTCCTCCATACAGTATGCCAGCAGCTCCATTGTATGTCACTCAAACAGAGATTATTAATGCAAGTAACTCTCCCTCAGAAAACACTCAAGATGCTAGACACAACATGCCTGCACCACCAGAAGTTACATCTGGTTGTTCATTTAAGAATTTGGCACTGATGTCCAGTTCACAGAAAGATGTGGTCAGACAATGCAAACTTCATGATCATGGAAAACTCTGCATTAAGAACAATGAACACTGGAAAAAGAACGTAAGAAAAAAGTTGAAAAACCTCGGAAGAGCTTACACTATGCAGAATGGTAAAGATGTTAAAGCCAAACAATATAAACCAGTCACTGTGTGTTGCATCTTCAAGTGTTGTCAAAATTATGGCATTAACAGTCAAAAAAGGGCATTTTCTGAGTTTTGGAATATGGGGGATTGGAATAAACAAGCTCAATTTTTATGGGATCACATTAATATTACAAAGACAGCAAGGAAGACAGCTAATTCATCTTCTAGACGGGTTCACACCAGACAGTTTTACCTGCCCAATTTACCAGATGATAAAACCAGGGTCTGTAAGAGCATGTTTTTGGCTGTGTTGCAGATATCAAATGGAAGATTGAATTATACACTTAATCAGAAAATAATAGCGGGAGCCGATAAGGTACCAAAAGACAAGAGAGGGCTTAACACACCTAAAAACAAGACGACAGAAGAAGCTCTACGAGTGGCCGAGGAATATATTCACGGCCTACCATATAATCAAGTCTACCAAGAGAAGAAGGCAAAGAGCTCCGTCCTTCAGGGAGTAACTATAAAGAAAACCCATGCTGTATATAAACAGTCATGTGTCGAGACAGGGAAGCCCATTATCAGCATTAAAGTGTTCAGGAAGCTCTTACCAAGTGTTGGAAAGAAAGTTGTTTTAGACGATTTTTTTGTGCGAGAACAACACATATCTAGAACAACCAATCAATACAGTGATGCTTTTGAAAGTGAGAAGTCTCAAAATTTAACAGAAATCTGCCATATATCCAAGAAAAGTCCAGTCTTCAGTATAAAGGAGGCACAGCCCAGTGTGTGCATGGAGACATCCAGCATACAGAAGGCACCCATAGTGGCAGAAACTGTACCTGATGCAGATCATCAGAAAGTTTCACAGATTTCAAATAGTATCAAAGCAAGAAAGAGTCAGTTGGGAAAGCTAAGTGTTCGCAACAAACGTAAACAGCTTCGTAATGAAGGGAAGAGCTACATAGCTCCATCTGGTAAAGTTGTGTGGGGAAAACAATTTTTACCACAGGATGCTTGTTGCATTAACAAATGCCATGAATCTATTCCAGTGGAACAGCAAGAAATTTTATTCAGGAAATACTGGGCATTGGGTACATGGAACCTGCAAACAAAATTTCTTTGGGAACACATAGAAGTCAAAGACACGAAAACAAAATCTTCCAAAAATGTGGAGTCGCGTCGTGTTCACACCAGAGTATATTATCTCTCCAACTTTGAGGGGGAAAGAAAAAAGATATGTAAGACTCTGTTTTGTTCAACTCTTCAGATTTCAAATGGCAGACTATCCAGGGCAATTAATCAGAAGGTAATTAACCACACAAATGTTCCTCAGGATAAACGGGGCAAAAATCCTCCGCATAACAAAACTCCCGAGGCAGAAACAACATACATGATAGGTCAGATAAGACAGCTTGTACAACACCAAGATGGCCAATTGATTAAATCCAGTAGTTGTAAGCTGCCATTAGGTATGAAAATGAAAAAAGCCCATGAAATGTACATTACCTCATGCCTGCAGACTGGAAGAAAGCCTCTATGTTATACAGTATTCAGCCAAACAGTCCACAGGGAATTAGAGACGTCTCCAGATAAAAGTGGTACATCTAATCCTATCTAGTGACTGACCACATAACAACCACCACTATTACTACACAGTGCCAGGTATTGCAATCAATGTACAGTGCAATAACTATCTCTTAATTAGTGCTCTATATGTTAGTAGGAATCACTAGTTACCTCTTCTCTCTGACAGTCTCCCTTAACAGCCTGATATTGTACGTTCCTATACCAGTATGTAGTTAAAAAATTTATTTCATGTAGAATTGAGTGTCCAGTATTAGATTGACCTTAGACAAATGGGTTACTGTTCTTGATGTTTATCACTTAATATTATCTTTGACAAATTTTTTCTTTTAATGATAAATATATTCCTAAATCACAGATACTATATGCATGACCCTCCCATCTAGGTACAGTAGCATTCAAACTTATCATATTGGTTTGTAAGTTTTAGGAAAGTGGCCTCCTGTCTAAGAAGATGGAAAGTTTCAGAGTACGCACTACTGGTTAGTAAATAAGTGCAGCTTAGAAGGGATAATCAACCCCTGACAGCCTGGCCATACACAATTACACTGTTGCTAAGGTCACATCCCAAGTCAAACACTGCAGCCTCTTTGATGTTAGCAGTGGTCTCCATTGTGAGAACATCCACCTACTAACTTGATTATGGCAAAACCTTCATTATGGGTGCTGTACTGCATATCAGTACTGTAAGCCAAAAATAAAGAAATATAGTTGTACTGTGCACTCATTATAAATCTCACACTTATTTTTGGATGATTAAAGCCTCTAAAAGCTTTCAAACTCTTCAAATAAAATGGATACTTTTTTTTACTGTACAGGTAGTCGTCGACTTACGACCTAGATTGGTTACGGCCGACCGGTCGTAAGTTGATCTGGTCGTAAGTCGGCCTATGTTATCATTACCTTACGTATATTATACTGTAATGTGTAATGATAATATAATCATCTTTAAGTCATATTTTATCAACATTTTCTTTGTTCATTATTGTTACGGTCGTCAGGTTTAAGTAAATCACTGCATACTACAGTACAATTGGTTTATTATTTACACTGGGGCTGGGGCCAAAACTGTCGTACCGCCGGTCGTAAAGTCGAACAGACGTAAGTCGCATAGGTCGTAAGTCGACGACTACCTGTATATGTGATATCTTGTGTTTATTGTAAATTATTCAAGCCGTTTTCCTTTTTCTGGGATGATGCTGTTATACTTGGCTAAGGTTATATAGTATATACAAACTGTACCTGAAAAATATTTAGATTTATAATAAAGAAAAAGTCTTCAATACACTTAATATCACTAATTAGTAATTACTGTATTGACTCAAGTTAATGTTATTGACCTGCACAAAGTATGTACATTACCATAATAATATTTGTATATCTTCCTTTGCAGACATTGGTGCTAATCTGACCGATGAAATGTACCAAGGAACTTACCATGGAAACAAGAAGCATGAAGCTGACTTAAACCTTGTGTTAAAGAGAGCGTGGGAGGCAGGACTGAGCAAGATGATCATTACTGGAACAAGTCTCTCTGACAGCAAGACAGCCCTAGAACTAGCTAAAACTAATGGTAGATTGATAAACATGTTCCCTTGTTGTATGGGTGTTGCAGTGTAGGGAAACATTTATAGTTGGTGTAGGGATGTTTAGTGTTGATGTGATTGATTAAAATGTGATTTAAGATTACTAGTAATGAATATTTTTTATTTGTCTCTATTTTTATGGTGAATCTCCCTTAATGGATTTGCAGTATTTTATTTATGGTTTTCATTTTGTCTCATAAAAGTAGGAATTCAATTCAAGTTCAACGAGTAACAAAGATTAGGCGGGGGTTCTGTTGGACTCTTATGTTTTTAGAACTGAATCCCCAGAGAAAAATTTATTTATAATTTATTCACAAGTTTTGTTTAATTTGCATTCAAGTTAGTTTTGCTGTATGATTGGCTATTAATGCTTCTTCGGTTAACTTGGTTATTAATTCACTGGTAAACTTTGGTCAAAGTAGTCTGTTAGTTTTTCAAGGAACGTGAGCAAGTTTGTCAGGCAGGATTTTCTTTCCATGTAACTGTGTTGTGATGTATTGATAAGACTGTGCACGGGTGTTGATGATGGCGTTCTTCAGAATTTTCTCATACAGGTATTACATATATGGAATGTTAGGTTGATTGGCCTGCAACTTTCTGCTGCATCTTTTGTACCCTTCTTGTATACTGGGGTGACATCAGCTGATTTCCAGTCCCTAGGCATTTTTCCTTGATTCAAATTTCCCTAAATAAGAGTTTTAGTTGAGTGGTAATCTTGTTTGCCTCCTACTTTATCACATTGGTCTGTGCTCCGTCTACTCCAGGGGCTTTGAGTTCAGTCAAGCTAGCTACTGTCCTTTTGATATCTTCTGTAAGTTCTGTCTCTCATAATTCATTTAGTGTGAAATGTGAAGAAATTTAAATTTCTTTTAATATCTTTTAGATAAGTCAAAATACCAGTACGGTAATTAATATCCACTTTTAAATGTAACATTGTGATAATTTTCATCCCCAGAACAGCTTTACTGTACCGTTGGGTGTCACCCAACTCGCTGTGCAGAGTTTGAAAGTGATGGCACTGATCCAGATGTATATTTAGAGAGCTTACTACAGCTGGCACTGGACAACAGAGACAATGTGATAGCTATTGGGGAGTGCGGCCTGGACTATGATCGTACACACTTCTGTGCTCCAGATATTCAGAGACAGTAAGCCATTTGAATGTGACTTTATTTCAGATTATACTTCAATTTGGCTATTGTTAATGTGCATATATACTGTATAACAGTGTATATACTGTTTATACACTGTGATAATAATAATGCTAATATGACAAAAGTCTTTCACGCAATATAAAAGATTCTATAAGAAAAATGCTAGATGCCGCAGCGTTGTCCTGTCATAGTTGATTCAGCTTTCTTGTAATGTTCTACACTTGTCTTACACAATTCTCCTATATTATCTTTCCTCTTTCTTGAGCTTCTTGTCATATGATCCATCTCACACAAAAGTAGGAGAGGTTGAGAGATGGTAGGTAAATTTCTTTGATATACTGTACTGTACATACGGTCAGTATTCCTGAAATTAGATGTACCTGTACAATGCAGTTGCAGAAATGTGTTCCTACACCCCCTGTGGTAACCCATGTCTCCAAACAGCAATGTTGCAGTAGGGTCGCCGTTTGGAGACACGGTTTACCACAGGGGCTGTAGGAACACATTTCTGCAACTGTACCAAACTGTAAAACAAAAAATTGACTATTGGTACTTCTCTCTAGATATTTTGAAAAGCAAATTAACCTGGCAGAAGTGACTGGATTGCCAATGTTCTTGCACTGCCGAAATTCTGCTGCTGATCTAGTGAAAATCTTGACGACCCATCGAGAGAAGATCACGGGTGGGGTCGTCCACTCCTTTGATGGCACCAAGGAGGAAGCTCAACAGATACTGGATTTAGATCTTTTTGTTGGATTAAATGGCTGGTAAAGTATTTATTTAAATTTTTTCATTAATACAATACATTATAATAAATTTTGGTGTTTTCTAAGTTAATGTCAGAAAGCTTTTTAAGCATTAACCCATTGAGTGGTAGGGGTTTCTCTCAGCTGAAGTTAGTTTAATTTAAATATTCAGGTATCAAGATTATTAAGACCTAAATTCCTGTACTTTCAATGGAAAGTGACATATCAAATACTAAACTGTAATTAAGATTAATATGCAATAAAATGTATGTAAGAATTAAAAATATATTTTGCCTTTATCAAGAACCATTTGCTTTCTACAGCTCATTAAAAACTGAAGATAATCTAGCAGTAGCAGTAACCATCCCTGTTGAGCGGCTGATGATTGAGACAGACTGCCCCTGGTGTGAGATTCGTCCAACTCATGCTGGTCATAAACACCTCAAGACAACCTTCCCAAACAAGAAGAAGGAGAAATGGGAGTCTGGTGTCATGGTCAAAAGCAGAAATGAACCTAACTGTATAGTGTAAGAACAAAAGAAATGCTTTTTGCTTGTAGTATACAGAATAAAAAAAAGTTGTTGTTTTCATACAGACGGCCTGGAATATGGAGTAGTGTATAGTATTTTGTTACCACTGTGTAATAAACTTGTAAAGTAGTTGAGTGAGTTAGAAATTGGTAGTAAAGTAGTGATCTTTATTTAGATTTAATTTTTTTTTTTGCTGAATATCAAAGAATTTTTTTTTATTTAGAGGCAGGTAGATACAAATAACAATAATAATGAGGTGAAGGAAGGTTACCAAGGAAAGGAAGAGGTGATATGTGTGTGTGTGTACAGGAAGGCTTGACACTGATTGGAGAGTAATAGATGAAGGGACATGGGGAATCCAGAAGGAAATCTAAAGCCCTGTTTTGGAAGAGTAACATGATAGCACAACAGAGATGGCAAAGGCAGCTGGAATGACTGAGTGAGGGGGAGTTTCTTGTGATTCTGGACATCCTGCAGCTTCGAAGCAAAGGGCTTGTGGGAGCTTAAAGATTATAATTCCGATTTTCTTTCATATTGTACAATTAAATTGTGCTCTTTCTTTCATTTTCAGATAATTTTGCATATGATTTCCCTCTGTGTTCTATTTAATATACAAATTAATGTTTAGGCATCCATCAATCGAACCTTCTTTACATTCAGTGAAATAATATCCTTCGTCTTGATGCCATACTTCATCCTGGATTAAGTCTTTGTCTGCATCATGTGTCTGATAGATTTACCTCATATGATGTTTACAGAGCCTTATTTTCTATTTTTCATCTTTCAGTCAGGTGCTAGAAGTTTTAGCTGCTGTGAGGAACGAAGATCCAGACGAGTTGGCTGATAATCTTTATAAAAATACTCTCAAGCTCTTCTTTCCTTCAGAGGCTTGAGTAAAGCAATCAGTCTCGCATCATCCGTGGTACCAATACTTTCGGAAGAGTTAATAAAAAAATTATATAATTGTGGTTTTCATGGTCCTGTTGACACAAGGGTAGGAAATCATCATCATTATCATTTTACAGCCAATTTAAGCACTTATATGGGTTAGCTGCAGTTACCTGATGGCAGCTCTCTATGCTTCACAGCCTCTTGCAGTCTCTTGGCCAGTTACTAACTCTAATGTCATTTCTTACAACCTCTCTTCTTGTTAGGTGTATTCTTGGTCTACCACTAGCTCTACGGTGGCTGGAGAGGCCAATGCTGTACAGGACTGGTAGGGTCATCCACAGATGTGTCAGTTTGCAGTTTCACATGATATAAATAGGAAGTGTGCGGGTAAGGATGCAGTTATGTAGATGAGATTTTAGCCACTGAAAAATAATGCCAGATTTACAGGATGTACCTACATCACTGTAACAGTGTCAGCTGGTCTCCAGGCAAGAAATGGTACAGTATTTACCCTCTTCTTAGTGCTCAGTAGGTAGCTGTTTCCCAGTTTGAGGAGGAGGCTTACTTTCTCAATGAGTATTTTAATTCCTTTTAATTTCCCATTTCTAAGAATCATTTATGTGTCAACTATTTGCAGTAAATCTTAACATTTTATTATTTGCATACCTTGTACTGTACTGTAATGTAATTTTCACCAAAATCTAATTTTGGGCCAAAACTGTCGAAAACATAAGCCTTACACCTTAGAAATTTTTTGACCAAAATATACTTTTCTCTCAGAACTGAAATTTAAGGGGTTTAACTAATAAAGTACTTACAGAATAACACATTAACACCATTCGGTTACATGAATGAGAATGTATATTTATGAATTATCAAAATATATCATGAAGATTAGAAATCCCACATTATTTCACCTGATGATAATAATCCTCATGCAAATCTAGCCAAACATAAAATGACCTGGCCTGACTTGACTTAACCCCCTACTTAACATTTGGGTGTCTACTTATCAGGTCAAGTTAATAGGGGTTACTAATCGTCATGGAAATAAGAAAGAACTGGAACGTGTCTTCTCTGAAACACGTTTTCAGAATTTTTTACCGAGAGATGTTCATAGAAACTGGCCAACTGTGGGTTGGCTGCTTAATAAACCAGGAACCGAGGCACACCTGCCGCCGGCACGGCAGTTAAAGGGGAGACTAGAGGTAAAATATGACCTCTGAGGTCAGAGGGTAACAGTGTTTTGATCTAGTACAAAAAATTGGGTCAAGGTTTCCTCCCCTTGGGTAAATGATACAACATTAGTCAAATCCAGGGTTTATACGAAAGGGGCCTTGCCGAACTTCGACTGCAAAATAGAAACTAACATCCGGAGAAGATAACTACAAGCGATAAGTCTTTATTTCATTGAACTGTTTATCACGTGATTGCAATCCTGAAAGAACCCACTCAGAAAAAGGTTAGATTTTTCTTCAAGCTCAACCTGCCTCTCATTTAAATCAGTAGTGACCTATGCATCCAACTTCCCAGAACTCACAATACCACGAAATAGTTTACACCGTCCATTTTCAGTATAATTTATGTAATTTTCGGGGAATCGCCTGTGTCGAGTTATCACAGAAAATGGAACTGCTCACCGAAGATATCGAAATTATTAGATGTATTATTTGTTAAGTTGACAATGAGGATAAGCAGCCTAGTGTTACGCTGTCATGCATTACGTCTCAATGAACTTGTTAGTTATATAATATGATCCTCTATTGTTAGAAAAAATATATTTATTTCACTTAATTATGAAGCTGGAGAGTATATCAATCCATGAGATGATTAACAAAAATATATCCAATTTACATAACAATAAAACATTCATAAGACGTGAACTAGAGAGTGTTATAGGAAATAGGTGTAAATGCGGGAATCTAATTATGATAAATAAACCCGTGACATAGTTAAAAATAATACTGCTTAAGAATTTACACCGAAAAACCCGCACAATATTACAAAAATAAACATCCTAGTAAATTAGGAAACAGCTCAAACCACCGAGCTACCCAAACAACCGCGAGAAACTATCATAACAAGAGGGTCACGTGTTCTCCCATTGGCTGAAATGTTTTCGTTGTACGTGTGGTCAGATGCTGCTGTGACACAGCTGAGTAAACATTGTTCTTGTGTCAGTGCTGAGTTCAGTTTAATGTCCCTTTTGGGTGAATCCAGCGACTTCCGGTTACGGGGCATCACTAGGGTCAAGGGTCAGTGTAATAACCTGGATTCTACGGAACATTTACATGTCTGGTGATAACATTAAGGTTAGTTCTCTACTATCTGTTACAGGGTATTGATATGATTTTTTCTTGGTAGGAAATTAGTGTTTACCTGCACGCACTTAGTTGTTAAGTGGAATGTGTGCCACAATGCATCTGCAAGGTGCTGTATAGTCTAAGAAACAAGATATCTTCCCAGCATTGGTCAATGAATATTTAAACCTGGCGGGGTATTATTGCAGTTTCACTCCCAATTGGGCTAGAGCAATTTGGGGGTTCACCTGAAGTTAAATATAACAAATGTTCCGATACCACTTCCGTCGCA
Source organism: Homarus gammarus (assembly GCA_958450375.1). Classification (NCBI taxonomy): domain Eukaryota; kingdom Metazoa; phylum Arthropoda; class Malacostraca; order Decapoda; family Nephropidae; genus Homarus; species Homarus gammarus. The sequence continues at coordinate 1,189,148 of CAUDMG010003340.1, forward strand.
AATTGATTATAGTCGAGGTGGTAAATTCACACCATGATGCTTCAACAAAATAGTTTTCATTGGTACCAAATATCAAAATAGTACTCTTTGTTTAATATAGTGGGGGATCTGGCGAGCTGAGCTCCCCTCCCCCCTTTAGGAAGTTAGGTCAGTGTGCACTGAGCAAGTGGCAGAAGGACTAATAAATTACGTAACTAGACACAACTGCTAACCGGATGAGGGGAGCGCGCCTGTGTGTGACACAGGCGATGTCCATCTGAACAATTGCCCTGATTATCAGTGAATAGACAGGAAAAACAAATTTAGTGGCCAATATCTGAGTGAAGGGGGACAGTCCCTTCACTTGTGGCTACTCAAAAACGGCTGTTTACTGTGTATAATGCTCAAGTAAACAAAGTTTGTAATTTGTTTCCGCAGATTTACTTTTTAATAATGGTTTGTTTTCTCTGGAACTTTCAATATAACTTTTATTTTGATAAGATAATCGAAATACCACTGAGAAACCAAAGAAAAGACTGATTTTACTTCTATAATGACAAGTAAGTCGTGGTTTTGTCAGCCGATGGAGCGGAGACCGCGGCCAGCTAGGTGTTAACGTGAAATAAACTATATTTTTCCTCAGTTCCCACTGGATTTGGATTCTGTGCATTAAACAAAATTCAGTGAAAACTCCTAAAATATGGGCTACAGTGTTTAGGCAGACTATACAGCACCTGCGTATTGATAAGTAATTCATAGATTGTGCTAAGGCTTTGTTGTAGATGGGTTAAAGGTGGATTAGGTACAGTTAAGATAGGTTAGACTCCAGATGCCGGTACCAGTCCAGAGATTAGCAAGCTCTGAATGGAGGTGAAATGTAATGCGAAGTGATAAGCATATGCAGATTCATATGGGTAACAGGAGAATACATTAATTATATCTCTCAGAGTCGCAGAGATATGAAATGAGTGAAGGAGGGGAGGAGAGAACAGGTAGTGAGGTATAGTATCAGGCAATTATCCACGTTTATCCAGTGGTTCCCAGAAGAGCAGGGAAACAAAAATATCCACCCTCGTGCGTTGCCTCACAAGTAATAAAATTGTCTCATTGTTGATCTGGATAACTGGAAACGTATATGTTCATTTTGTTAACTTTTATTTATAAAGAAACAAGAGACAGAAATCCTGAGCAAGAAGAGTTAGAGAGAGGGTTTTGGTTCTGAATGAAAACGCTTTTAAAAATGTTGGTTGTGAGTCGGTGGGGAGTAAACAAACATTGGCCGCTCATTCCCTGATGAATAACAACAAGGGAAAAGGTCACATCACTGGCACGTAATATATTCATCAACCTGCAAGGAACAAAGGTTGCACCCCTATTGTTTATGTCTTAAAAAAATAATATTTAAGAATAACCTTTATAGCAGCTGTCAGAATATTACACAAAATGAGTCGAATTGTCTGTGTGTCTGCCTGTCTGTGTACGTGTTTTACGACTTGTCTGTGTGTCTGCCTGTCTGTGTACGTGTTTTAGACTTGTCTGTGTCCGTGTTTTACTTAATGCTTGGTGTTACCAGTACGAGTTTGTGCGCTAATATGTGATTGTTGTTAGGTAGTGCGGTCTGTGTTTGTCAGCGTATGTTCGTTTCCACGTATCCAACTGCATAAAAGAAGCTAAATCCCTACTTATTAAACAAAGAGCTGCGTTACCTTATTCAGCCGAGTCATCCTGCCCCGATTCCCCTCACTCAGCCCCGACCCCCCCACTCAGCCCCGACCCCACCACTCAGCCCCGATTCCCCTCATCCAGCCCCGACCCTCTCACTCAGCCCCGACCCCCTTCACCCTACCCCTCTCACCCTGTCCCAGCTCCCTGCCTTGAATGAAAAGAGCCACACACACACACCGTAGTGAGTGATAGGAACAAGGGTGACCGAAGCAGTGTCAGCGCGGGCTGGTCAGGGAATACCCCGCTAACCATCATTCACTGATACTCACCCCCCCCCCCCCCCCCACACACACACCTCCTCCTGTCACTATATGTAACTTGCCGGCTAAACTCACGGCTCTTCGGGCACTCACGTCCTTAATGCATGAGTTATGACGGAAAACATGAACCCCGCATGTTTCCCTGTTGGCCGCTGTAAACGGTTTTGCTCTTCGCCTTGTACAGGATGCAAAGGGATGCCCAATAAGCTAACGTCTGACCTAACCTGACCTAGCCTTCGCCTGACCTAATCTAACCTAACCTTCCCCTGACCTAATCTAACCTAACCTTCCCCTGACCTAATCTAACCTAACCTTCCCCTGACCTAATCTAACCTAACCTACCATTAATAATCTAACCTCTCGACGTCTAACTTAATATAACCTATCCACCCCTGAACAAATATATCTCTACCTACGTTTAACCTAATCTAACCTAACCTAACCTAAATCTAACCTAATCCGCCCCCTACCTACATAACGTTCCTTTATCAAACTCTCTATATAAGTATAAAAAAGATCCGGATTTTGGGTTCGGGTTCGGGAATTAGATTGGGTTCCCTCACCGACTGCCAATCTCTCAGTGTTGACGGGCCTCTCACTGACCCGACTCGTGTAATCCATCAGAGGAAGTCCCTGGCCACGCTGGACACCACACTGTGATTAATGGCCGCGTCATGTTTTTGTGTACACGGCTTTGCTTCTATTACTCAAACTGAAGTTGTTCCTCTAGCCCAGCCATAGTTCTTTTTTTGTTTGTTTGTTGGTAAAACTCGTTTCTTTGGTTTACATTTACTTCCTTGGTTAGTTGTTTGTTTAATTATATCCATTTTCGTCTTTCATCAGTCTGGTTAGTAAATGGCATCTGTGTGTTTGTACTTTATTTGTGATAACACTTGACTGTATGTTCAATGTATAGCTGTATACGGGAAGCAATGGTTATGAGGCCCCAAGGTGAAATACTGTGTTTTTTACCTTAGATCGGGGTCGGGTTGCCGTGTTCCTATTAGAGGTCAGTCAATTGACCTTTGGCCCTGCTGTGTGCGAGGGGTTACCGAGGTGTTTGTTATATATTGGTTATATAACACCTTTTCTGGTGCTCACTGTTGACAGTTGCAAAGTTCCACCATAAAATGTTTCCTCTCGGTTTAGTGTGTAGACGTGTCCTGAACACAGACAAGTAATGTATCTATACTTGAACACCTTAAAGCTTTTCTCTAGTTCTTGTACCATAATGGTGGAAATAGATGTATTAAGTAGCTTACTGTGTGGTGTGAATGAAGTGTTACAACCATGCATAAAATTCCCACCAAAATTTGCCAATACTTACATATTTCGTTTGCTGACATTTTATATTATTATTATTATTATTATTATTATTATTATTATTATTATTATTATAGTTGTTGTTTGTTTTAAATATATATTTTTTTTAGCAAGAAATGTTAATTTTTCTCTTCCCATTTCAGTTTTCAAGTCTGGGAAGTTTCTCCGTATTGGTGGATCCCTGAAGGGCATTTCACGACCAAAATCTTCAAAAAAATCATTCCATCAACATATCCTGCAACTTAACATATCAGACTGCACTGAACTGGTCGACTTAACCCGAAACACAACAAAAAGTTTACAGGTAACATAATTATATAGAGATTCTACCTGAACTAGATTCTGTACCTTCGTTTTGCTGGAGGTTCAGGGATGCCTAATTAATGAGGCTGGTGTAATTTTGATGATGTTTTGGACGTTAATTTTGTGCACATGGAACGTAGGTTAAAGCCTGTCCAGGGCTTAAGCTACGACAAAATATTGACAGCCATATGGTGTCGAATTACCCAGAAGTTTGTATAAATGACACGGGTTTTTTAGGTTGGGTTATGGGAACTGATTATGGGTGTAATTTTTTTTAGATTCCGCGCCTTGACCTCAACAATATACAGTATTTACATTGATGAATATTTGTGTTATGAATTATATTGTTGTTCTCTAATATATGAGTCTGTATTGTACTCCATAAACGTGTCCTGTCGTCACCGAGAAATTTTGAGAGAAACTGATATTTGGTCATGTTTTTTGTATTCATTTGTCAACAGTGGGTGTAGCTGGGAGGTCCGCAGTCATTAGTCTGACTTTGTATTAAAGTGGATCTACACTAACACAACAATGTTGGTAACATTGTCGACAACATGTTGGTAACATTGTCGTCAACATGTTGGTAACATTGACGTCAACATGTTAGTAACATTGTCGTCAACATGTTGGTAACATTGACGTCAACATGTTGGTAACATCCTTAGGGTCATCACAGTAACAGTTCGCACACAGGGTCGATGACCTCATTAACATACTGTACTGTTCCTTCCCTTCGTTGATATGTTAAGTAATGTTTGTTGAAGCAACCTAAAATCATTTGATTAATAACTTAATATGAATTTCCTTATATCCAAGATCTTACGTTTATTGTTAAAATGACTCGTCATCACCAGCAATATTTACATTTAGACAAATGATGAGAAGTAAGAGGCGGAGAGCAGCAAGGCGACCTCAGCTGCTCCTAAGGTTCATCTTAAAGCCATCAGGGTAAAGGAGCAGGTCTGGTAGCTAGAGTGAGGCGGGTGATCCATGAGCTCACGTCCTCAGGAACACCACTTAAACTTATCACCTTTTCATACTATGTTTTCACCAGAAATCCTTTGGTTTTGAGTTGTCTTCTTCCGGGTGATATACTTGGCGTCTTAGTTCAACCGCCTGTATGACCGCTGAGCTGTAACACAATCAGCCTGAATAACAGACGAGCCTATGGAAGAAGCCTTTGTTATCTCTGAGCCCCTTCCTTTAGCGTGTCCTTCATATTTACTCAACTGACACTGAGGAGTAGTGATTGGTAACCAGTAACTACCAGACCCTTCCCCTCGTGGGGAATATGACATCACTTTTTGACATCCTCCTGACAGCGATACTGGGCTTTCCGACCACCTGTTGAACACACACACACACACACACACACACACACACACACACACACACACACACACACACACACACATAAGCTCTATTATTTCTGTAGCACAAAAATATATTCTATAAATCCTTAAAGTTATGCCGCAGACCACAAGTGTTATGGAGTTTGAGGAAATATGTTTGGAAAGTTTTAAAAATCCATCGTACAGGAATGATGATCTCTCCCACCACTACCCCACACTCATACTCTGTTTACCTGACGGGGAGTAAAAGCCAAGAGTTGATATTGGTTGAATGGAGCGACTGGGGGTGAATCCGTTCTCTAGTTATGTGTTCATTAGAGTCTAGTGACCTAATCCACACACACACACACACACACACACACACACTTATGTTACTTGTATATTATTTGTAATTCGTAACCCATTCCCCAAATATGTAACTGTATATTTTCAGCCTTTTGGCTGCCAAGCTCTTTCAATAAACCGTTAATTATTATTATTATTATTATTACACACACACACACACACACACACACACACACAACTTTACACAGAACAAATGACCAAAAAAATCCATCTAAACTCCGTCCAGTATTTACCTCTCTCCCTCATACAGTCTTGTCATCAAATACTTACCGCATGTTTTCTCAACGCGTCATCATTTGTTGTTGATTCCCTGAGTCATTCTCCACCTCCTAGCACAGTAGTCGCCTTCTCTCGCCACCCATCATCTGCCTGTTTGATATTGTCATGACTTCTTGCTCTGTCCTGCTTGCTGTGCTTGCTGGGTCCACTTTATCATAACATATCATCTGACAGCAGTCTATCGTTAATCTTTCTTCGTTTAGTTAGACTTTACAGAATAAAATCTCAATCACTGGTCACGCCTCGTCACAACCTGGTATTTATTGTCCCCTCTCCTGCCGGGCCGGGTCATTCAGAGGGTCATGGCGTTTATTGTGTATTAATACATTTTGTGAGAATCGTTTAACCCAGGATCCCACTCTCTCTCTCTCTCTCTCTCTCTGGTACACTTTCGTTAACTGAGACCTGAGTATAACAACCTATGACGTGATGACTTTAATGATATAGTGAAGTTTTCTTTGCTTCCTTGTGAGGGTGACGTCATCATCTTTAGACAAAACATTACAACACTCTCGTCTTGGCAACACTGTTTATATACCTGTCGAGTAACTGTGTTTTGTTTTTTTTAACATTTTTGTCACAATTACGTAATTTATCACCTGCTTCTGGTTTTTTCCTTCAATCATCACTTAATTCTCGTAATTGACCATTTTACTCCGTCTATTAGTCTCAAACGGTCACCTAACTCAATGAATAGTGATTTTATGGAATATTTGTCTTTATACGTCACCCAATTCTCGTTTTATAGGTCAACATAATAGTTTAGTGTGTTAAGTCGTCACCCAGTGGTCGTATTTGGAGGGGGGGTAGTGGGGTGGGTGGGTGTTGGGGGGTACTGGGGTGGGGGGTAGTGATGGTGGTGGTGGGGGGAGTAGTGGGGTGGGTGGGTGGTGGGAGGTAGTGGTGGTGGTGGTGGGGGAGTAGTGGGGTGGTTGGGTGGTGGGAGGTAGTGGTGGTGGTGGTGGTGGTGGGGGAGTAGTGGGGTGGTTGGGTGGTGGGAGGTAGTGGTGGTGGTGGGGGGCGGTGAGTCACTGATCACCTCCCGTTATTGTGGTCACGCTCGACGTCCTCCACACTCTACCTACACCTTCCTCCCTCCCTCACCAACCACCTCCTTTCTCCTCACAACACCTCACTTCCTCCTTCTCTTGTCTCTTTATAGTATCTCCTTTCCCTCTCCTCACTTCACTCACTCCTGTCACCTCACTCCTGTCACCTCACTCACCTCTCCTCATTTCGTCACCATATTCTACCTTAAGAAATAATTTAACTTATTTAAATTTTCAATCAACATAATTATATTTAATCTAATCTAGACAGTCATCCCTACAGCCCCTCACCACCTCCTCACCACATGGGTGAAAGGAATCAATAAAGGTGATATAGATAAAGTTCTGATAATATCCGAGCAGGATAGGACTGGGAGCAACGGATTCAAGTTGGATAAGTTTAGGTTTAGGAGGGAGATAGGAAGAAACTGGTTCACAAATAGGGTGGTGGACGAGTGGAACAAGCTTAGCAACTTTGTAGTAAGTGCGGGAACTCTGGAAAGTTTCAAAAGGAGGCTGGATAGATTAATGGATGATAGAGAGTGGTAGTAACTCTCGACAGGAGCTGCCATGCACAGGGCAACCGGCCTATTGCAGACTCCTTATTTTCTTATGTTCTTATGTTCACCACCTCCTCACCTCTATATTTATTTTTCATAATACATTTTCTAATAGCATTTGCCCACCTGGGCACAGGTCATTTTTAATGACCCACATCAGGGCCTGGGGGGGGGGAGGGCAAAATATATTAGAATAATAATATAATAATTTTAATGATGATGATAATAATAATATTAATAAAATTAAAAAAAATATATAAAAATAAATAGCAATTACAATAAAAGAAAATAGTAATAATAATAATAATAATTTAAAAAATATAAATATTAATAATAACAAGGAGCCATAAATAAATACAAAAATTAAAAATTAAAATCAATAGTGAGAAACAATTTATGTATGTTGTGTTGTCAATAGTACGAGAAACAATTAAGACCCTACAATTGTGTGTAAATGAGGCAGAAAGTCAGATCAACCTGGGACTTGGTCACATATGGCAGCAGGGTCTACCATTAGGCAACACATTATGCTTCCAATATCTTCCCAGGCGGTAGTACCTCCCTGTTTGGTAGCTGCCTACTACCTATCGAGTAATCCATAATGACGTCACAGCTGTCCACTATAAACAAAACAGTATTATTATTATTATTATTATTATTATTATTATTATTATTATTATTACCTCTGATATACAACTAATCCCTTTACTGTCACCATATAAGCGTGAAAAGGTATATATATAGACCCCAATTAAGTCAAGGCAAACATATGTGACGTAACTAATAACATCGAGATTGACCTGGGAACCTTACCGCGCTTTCTCATTCTCGACGGGAGGAAAAATACCGTAAAAATGTTAGAAAATAGATCTTGGCTTGGCTTGACTAGGTTAGATTTGCTTGGCTTGACTTGGCTTGACTTGGCTAGACTTACTTGGTTGGGCTTGACTTCTTGCTCCACTTGTCACTCTCCCATGACTAATTCCTTCAGCTGAGTCATAGTTGTCCTCCTCCAGTCTGGATATATAGTTGTGTTCTGTAGTCCTTGGTGGGGTGGGTTGGGGTGGGGTGTGGTAGGGTGGAGTGTGGTAGGGTGGGGTGTGGTAGGGTGGGGTGTGGTAGGGTGTGGTTACAGAGGTATTTCACCATACTAGTTATTGTTATATTTTTTTTAAGAGTATTTCCTTGTTTTTGTTGGTTAATATAATCAAACATAATTTAACCTAAAAATTAAAGTAATTCCGTAGCCCAAAATAACCTAACCTGACCTGACCTGACCCATCTACTTATTCCGAGAAACGTGAACAGCTGCCGATGGACACGTTGGCAAGGTTCAAATATTAGGAAAAGAAAACACTAGGAAATAATCCCAGTTTTGGTGACCTTAGCCTGACTTTCATTTTATGACTCACAAGTTATTTTACTGACCCAGGATACTTGTTTAAATGCCTTAGTTGATGAAGAGAAATAATACATTGTGTCAACTTTATCACGTACAGTCCCCTTCACTTGTGCGTTTACAGGGGACTCGTCAGGTCTTGTGCAGTGTGGGAGCCCTGTGTTTGTTTACTCTCGACAGAAGGAAACTCGCAATAGTAAACATTATGGAATCAAAGTAAAATAGTATTAAAACAAATATCTCAATGTAATGATTGTGGAATATTTATATAGGACGAACCCCTGTAAACGCACTAGTGAAGGGGACCGTAATTAACTCCTAATGTGTAACTGTTGATGACTAGTTGTATTTCCTGACCTAGAATATACGCTAGATTGACCACTAACCTTACTAGAGGAAAACTTCAAAGCAGCTCCTGGAAATATCTTAAGTGGTGGAGCCTTGTTTAGCGTTAGATGGGGACAGCTCTGAGTACTGAGCTTGTGAAAGTGATGGAGAATGTGTTTCTGAAGAAGGAAAACATGGGGCTTGAAGGATAGCAAATGTGATGTCGATTTTCATAATGGGAGTTTTTCTCATTCGTATGTTAAAGAGCAGTAATATATTATCAAATTAACAACATGTAGTAGAGAATTCTGAAGAAAATATCGACTAACACGCGACAAAAGATTTCTAATGTGACTCAGACAACACCGTATGGGGGAGCTGTATAGTCTTGTGGTGACTCGCCCTCTATTGAACACCGTCACGCCTCCCGCCAAACTGAAGAACGTTAAAATACTGAAGTGTGTCAGTCGTCTAGTTTACACATCACTATAAAGGTGTTTGGATTTTAAATATTTAAAAACAAAATTGGGAAACCGTTTGTGAGATAATAAGTCATGTGATTTGCTTTTGTTTTCGTTAGAAGTATTTAACCTCGCTGCCGTTTGATGATCTTGTCGTTTATAGGTTGTGATAAATGCCAGTACAGTACAATGTGATCCTAATAATATAAACCATTTTTACAACAATATATAACAAATAATTCTCATAATTCCCTGTCAATTATACCATAATAGCCTCATGTTGATTGATATATCATCGTTAACACACTAACTAAAACGAAATAGTAACAATCTAAAATACACTGATACTAATTATGACCTTCCAACACCTGAGGAAAGTGACGGTGAAGGTATCTGGTTAGTTGTCGATACCTGCCATTAAGGTCTTGTGTTGGGAGTAATTTCGCTTGGCATTATGGAGTTCAGTTGGCGGGAACATTAAGCGTCTTACACACGGGTTTATAGCGGGAGGCTGTTGCTCGACTTTCCCGGGAGTGAGTTGTGTTACCTGGACGATGTGGGTGGTCTGTGGTCTGTGGAGGGAGGGAGTGATGGTCTGTGGTCTGTGGAGGGAGGGGGTGATGGTCTGTGGAGGGAGGGGGGTGATGGTCTGTGGTCTGTGGAGGGAGGGGGTGATGGTCTGTGGAGGGAGGGAGTAATGGTCTGTGGTCTGTGGAGGGAGGGGGTGATGGTCTGTGGTCTGTGGAGGGAGGGAGTGATGGTCTGTGGTCTGTGGAGGGAGGGGGTGATGGTCTGTGGTCTGTGGAGGGAGGGGGTGATGGTCTGTGGTCTGTGGAGGGAGGGAGTGATGGTCTGTGGTCTGTGGAGGGAGGGGGTGATGGTCTGTGGTCTGTGGAGGGAGGGGGTGATGGTCTGTGATCTGTGGAGGGAGGAAGTGATGGTCTGTGGTCTGTGGAAGGAGGGGGTGATGGTCTGTGGTCTGTGGAGGGAGGGAGTGATGGTCTGTGGTCTGTGGAGGGAGGGAGTGATGGTCTGTGGTCTGTGGAGGGAGGGAGTGATGGTCTGTGGTCTGTGGAGGGAGGGAGTGATGGTCTGTGGTCTGTGGAGGGAGGGAGTGATGGTCTGTTTGTCTGTTAGAGATCTGGTGGGAGTTGGATTCTTGGTGGTCTAGAGGGCTTGATGATGGTCTCTTGGTCTGTGGCTCTGTTGATGGTCTATGGCTCTGTTGAGTAGTCTTCTGAGGCTCTTTTGATTAGTCTATTGAGGCTCTGTTGGTAATCTGTGAGTCTTTTGGTGTACTGATAGGCTCTAGTCTGTTTATTTACCAGAGAGTTAATGATCTGTTGTTATAAGTTCTGTTGTTGTTTTTATCTGTTGGGAGCCTCATAGTCTGGTCTGTTTTGGTCTGTCAGTGGTCTTGAGGTCTGCTGCTGGAGTCTTGTTGATGTTTCTACCCTCTCGTTTGTGGTCATGTTATTGGTCTTCCTGGAGGCTGTTGTTGTCGTTCTGAGGGCCCCGACTCCTGCTGTGGTAATGACGGTGGTGGTGGTAGTGGCGAGGGGGGATGGTTGGGTTAGGTTAGGTTGAGTTAGGTTAGGCTTAGTATAAACCTAACCTACTCCTCCTCCTCCTCCTCCTGCTGTGGTGATGGTGGTAGGGGCTGGAGAGAGGGGTGGTAATGTCACGACAGCTACTCACGCGAGGCAGCCATTGAGACGCGATTCACCTCTCCCCCTGGCGGCCACACTTTTCTACTTGTGTCCGCTAATGTTTTCCTCTATTTATCTATAACAGACTAATCGAAAAGTCCCTGTGTGTACCTGAAGTAATTAACTATAGTAATTAACCTGGTTCTACTTAATAACAGTGTAGGTGTTATAAGTAAGATCATTATTGTTATTGTGTATGTGTGAATGTCTGTGTGTGTAACTGTGTGTATGTGTGAATGAGACGTGTAACATGTTATATGCAAGTAAATGTTGTTTGGTGTTGTTTACAGGACACGTTCTTGTTTATTCTGATTAGCTATTAACATTTTGTGTACACTGACAAACTCCGGAGTACAATAAAGTGAATCTCCTGAGTGGAATATATTAACCTCTTGAGTACATTAACCCCTTGAGTACATTAACCCCTTGAGTACATTAACCCCTTGAGTACATTAACCCCTTGAGTACATTAACCCCTTGAGTACATTAACCCCTTGAGTACATTAACCCCTTGAGCACATTGACTTAACCCCTGGAGATAGGATGATTTAAACCCTCTGAACACAGTAACCTCGTGCTGCAGGTGTTGACCGGGAGGTGTTCACGACAGCTAGCTAACTCAGGGTTCAGAACCGGTTTAACGTAAGGGATACAGAGGAGGTTTTGAATTACTCTTAAGGGAACCCCATTGCCTCTCTTGCCGCTCACCCCCTCCTCTTGCCCCTCACTCCCTTCTTCTTGCCCCTCACCCCTTGCCCCCCCCCCCCACCATCCCCCATATCCCTGTGTCCCTGCCCCTTATCCCACCTTCACCATTGCCCCCATCAAAACACAATCGGTGTCATCTAAATTACAAACCTAATGACAGGTCAAACTTAATCACCTGACTTAATGACGACTGACCTTTGACCTCCTCCTTCGGGTGTGACCTGTCATGAAGAGGTCAGAGGTGTAAGTTTAAGTTTGTGTTTGTTGTAAGTTAATGGTATAAATGAAGCTTGTTTTACACGTGTCGAGGTGTTAGTCCAAGGTGTAAATAACGTTGGATTTACACCTTGTTTATATTGCGTTGTAAATCAAATGCATATGACACTGGTTTGATTCTCAGGTTGTAAATCAGAACCTCATACTACATTAGGTTGACTTTGTTATGTTTACACTGTACGCCAAGCAAGAGGTGACGTGTAACCTGTTGGTGGAGGAGAAGGATAATGGTGATTGGTCCGTCAGGGAGAAAAGGAGGGTGGTGATTGGTGCATCAGGGGTAAGAAGAGGGTGGTGATTGGTGTGTCAGAGAAGGTGGGAGAGTACAGACCAATAGCTTAATACAAAGGAAGAAAATGCATTATAGTTTTATAATAGAATACTGTGCAATATACACGGCAGAATACAATACAGTGTAATATGAGTCAGTGTAATGATATAACATAAGAACACAGAGAACATTGTAATGAGATATGTTACCATGTAGTGTATGATGAAACATTTAATATAAGTGATATGTTAAACACACACACACACACACACACACACACACACACACACACATACTTTCGGCAGCAAAATATCGTGACTCCAATGGTCTGTGGTATCGAAAATGAGCCATAATAACTCGAGACCCTTTGTTATAACAGATAGGTTGGCGCTCCTGACCAGAACACCCTTCCTCATACAGTGTTCTCTGATGAAAGCTTAAAAAAAAATGCCACATATGATATTTTGAATGACATTAAAGCATTCATGTACAGTGTATGGCATTAGTGGTGGCAGGTGATGGAGAATGCCACCATAGAGTGACACACTGTAGGTTGTCAGGTGTTGGCGGGGACTGAAGTGTTGTTGTTGTTGTTGTTGTTGAGGTCAAGGAACTACAGTACAAAGTTATATGTGGTCAGAAACTGGTCGTGGATGACTCTCTCTCTCTCTCTCTCTCTCTCTCTCTCTCTCTCTCTCTCTCTCTCTCTCTCTCTCTCTCTCTCTCTCTCTCTCTCTCTCTCAGGGAAGTGTGTGTGTGTGTGTGTGTGTGTACTGTAAATGCGTATAGTGTGTGTGTGTGTGTGTGTGTGTGTGTACCTGGGGAACGTCCTCTGGTTGTATTTACCTGATCATTAACTCCGTAATGACCCGGGGCCTGGGGGCAGCGCGTCCACCCGCCCCACCATGAGAGTAGGAGACCCCTGGTTGACCCTGGGGGACAGCCTGGGGGTGTGGCGTTGACCTGTACGCCCTCCCTCTTTCCCTCTTCCTCCCACCCCGTCTCTCTTTTCCTCATCCTCTTCCTTCTCCTCCTCTTCTCCCCTTCTTTCTTCTGCTATGCATTTCCTTCCTCCTGTACACTTCATTCCCCCTCCTCCACCTCTCTCCTCCTCCTTTCTTCTCCTTCCCCCCTCCTCAATACTTCCTTTCCTTCTTCCACCTTTTATTCTTTCCTCTCCTCTCCCCTCTTCTAAACCCTTCAGGTATTGAAAGACGGGGCAGCTGAGAGGTGGTGAGAGGGGGGGATGAATGCCACAGGGGGAAAGGTGTATAGCTCCAGGGGTGGGGAGAGGGGTGCAGTAGGGGGATGGGGAGAGGGGTGGGTTAACGGGGATGAAAGTTAGGGAGATAGGGAGAGGGGGGAGGATATGGCCTGGGGGTGATGACTGTGTGGGGAGAGGAAGATTGAATGCGTTGTTGACGCTTCTTTAGGAATTTTACGAGGTGGTTTTTATTGCGCTAGGTATGAACCCTCCCGGGGGACACCTGTAGTTAATCACCTTTAAAGAGAGACAGGTGTTTGGATGCTCTTGTGTTGAGTCGACTCTTCATTAAGGCTAACACTTAAACCCTCGAGAATGTTAAACCTTATAGCCTTATTTACTCTTTGATGACGCTGGTTTAAATCTTTAATTATTATGGTTTAACCCTTTGATTATAGTAATTTAACCCTTTTGAGGACGGTGGTTTAACCCTTTGAGGATGACGTTTTAACCCTTTTAAGGACGGTGGTTTAACCCTTTGAGAATGATATTTGAACCCTTTGATGATAGTTATTTAACCCTTTTGAGGACGGTGGTTTAACCCTTTGAGGATGACGTTTTAACCCTTTTAAGGACGACGATTTAACCCTCCAAGAGTCAAAGGGTAAAGTGATGGTTATCCAGGTGTGAGTGAGTCGTTCGTGGCAACACACATTAACCCGTGTCTCTGATTAGCGGCAAACTTACAAACATTCGTGGGTACGGTGGGGGGGTCATCGTCCTCTGTCGCCTGTAGTACATTGATCCCGGATTTAAGTCCTCAATAAAGAGACTATGTGATATGTGTCCGGTGTTGAGTACCAGTAGTAACGCTATCAGTTTGTAGTAGTCATGATGATGATTCTTATATTAACAAGAATAACATAAAGAATAATGATAACAGTAACAGTAGCAACAATAAATGAATAATAATAATAATAATAATAATAATAATAATAATAATAATAATAATAATCTCGTTTAATAGAATTTCATTTAATTAATATTTATCATATCACAACTTATGACTTTCCATCTCTCGTAAACATTGACTGTATTGCCCTGTATTGTGTGGTCATGGTCTACACACACACACACACACACACACACACACCATTAAATCACAATATAAAAGTTAACAGAAAGAAGAAGAACAATTCCCTTTAGTTATAATAAAAACAAAAGAGCGAAAAAAGATTTAAAATCCTCCAGGTGGAAAAATTCAACTCTGGGAAAGCCATGAATATTTTGAGGTGGACAGAGCGGAAGAGACGACCCGACCCGACCCGAAGCCGAATCCGAATCCAACCCCACCCGAATCCGAATCCGACCCGAAGCCGAATCCGAATCCAACCCCACCCAAACCCGAATCCGATCCGAAGCCGAATCCAACCCTGAATTATGACCTATCCTGTCCCGTAATTGTTAGTTAAGACGCTTCTAATGGTTTACTTATGTATGTATGGGGAAAAATTAAGGGCTGAGAGGACACACCAAGCTCTCTCTCTCTCTCTCTCTCTCTCTCTCTCTCTCTCTCTCTCTCTCTCTCTCTCTCTCAAAGCCACATTAGAGAACGATCATAAATTAAATGTAAGACGAAGATGAGAACTACAAAAACAAACTACAAAAACTACAAAAAATACTACAAAAGTTACAAAAAAGACTACAACATAATCTACAAAATATACTACAGAATATCTTACAAAATAAACTACCAAAAATACTACAAAAAGGCTGAACTACAAACTACAGAGAGAAGCCATAAACCACACGAAGAAAGACTGAGAAAGAATGTAAGTCTTTTTCTCTCCCTCAAGAAGTAAAAAAGTTTATTAAATTTTCAGAATAAAGAAAATGATAAGAAAATGGAATGAAATTTAGGAATAAAGGATACAAGTATTGGGTTAAGGAAGGGAAGGGATGGGATGGAAGGGATGGGAAGGGAAGGGATGGGAGGGAAGGGAAGGGAAGGGGAGGGAAGGGAATGAGAGTGAGGAGAGAGATAGAGAGAACTCAAGGGAAAAAATGGAGAATATTTCTGTAAGTGTGTGTGTGTGTGTGTGTGTGTGTGTGTGTACGTACCATATCTATACAGGAACGTAAAGCCAAGGTCACATACACACACACATACACACACACGCACATACACACACGCATACACACATGCATGCATGAACTCTTGCCAAAGTTCCTCATTCATTCACCCATTGAAACAAGGACATAATGTGGCGTGGGTGGGTGACTAGGTGGGTGGGTGACTAGGTGGGTGGGTGACTAGGTGGGTGGGTGCATATCTGGGGGGGGGGGGGAGGAGTAGAGGGAGAGAAAGAGGATAATGAGGGAGAAGGAAAGAGGAGAATGGGGAGGAGAGATAGAGAATGAATGAATGGCATCTATGCAAATTATGAAGTGTTTGTATCTGTGTATGTTAACTACTGCTACACCCCGGACGAGACAACAATGACGGGTCGTGTACAGGGCATACAGGGTGTAAAGGGTGTACAGGGTGTAAAGGGTGTACAGGGTGTGTTGTTGCTGTAGTTATCTTTACTTAAATTATTAATCGTCTGTCAGTACCAGTTATTTGTTGATCTATTCATCTACTTAATTATGTAAGTTTGTTTATGTAATTTATGAATATATTAATTTATTGACAGGTGTTGTTGACATGGTCCTTGTTTGGGAGGGAGGAGAGGGGGTGAAGGGGAAGAAAAAGATGGAAGAGGCGAGTGCAGGAGAAGAGAGAGAGAGAGAGAGAGAGAGAGAGGTGAAGTATCTATTCAGTCCTGACCTCACCTGCCCCTCACCTGCCCCTCACCTGCCCCCCTCAGAAATGAATTAAAAAAGGTGAAAGAAATAAACGTACGGGGAGCAGCCGTGAATATCGAACATTGAATCGTGGCCTCATAACTTACCCACGTATTCTGGAGGTTCACGACCACTACCTCCCACCATGTCCCCAAGCTTCTAACTCTTTAATGGACGTTTGATATTTAATGATTATGAAAACTGTAGAGAAAATAGTGTCTTTCAGCAAATGTCATCGAGGCGTTGTGAATTATTAAGACCGACGGTGAAATGGGAAACTGGAGGAGGAGGGAGAGAGGTCACGCAGTCTGTCGTTCACTTGTTTATGTGGTACAAGTATTTCACCCAAGAATATCCGAAGCCAGTGAACTGATAATAACTTTACTCGCTGATAATGTAAGATTCAACCCTAGATAGAAATTGAATAGGTATATGCAGTCAATAAGTCGAGGTGTTAAGTCAAAACGAAAGGTCAGGACATCGTCATCGGTGCCTGGAGGAGGAGGTCTTGGCTGCAGTGGGTAGAGACTAGTCACTATAGTAGGATGTTGCTAGTATTATTGAAATGCTCAGCTCTTGACACTAGCTGTAATTCTTATTTTTCTGACACACACACACACACACACACACACACACACACACACACACCCTCAACCTCCCTTCTCGCCCTCGCTGTCATGGGGTGGAGGTGAAGCTATCGTGTCTGGTAGGAGGGGGGGAGGGGTAGAGAAAAGTAGGAGATGGAAAGGAAGAAGAGGAAAGTGAGGGAGGAAGTGGAGGAGATGGAGAGAAAGACAACGAGAGGGAGAGGAAGGTGTGGTGAGGATTGAGGGAAATAGGAGAGGAGGATGATGAGGGTAAAGGAAGGAATGTATAAACGAGGAGGAAATGGAAAGAAAGGAAAAGGAAGAGGAATTGAATTTTGCCCCAAACATCGATTAGTTTATTGTGCACCTTTTGGTCGTCCAGTAGGAGTTAGCACCCCCCAAAAAATATTCCATAGTAGAGGTGACAAAAGGTGTGTATAACAGACCCCAGTAGTCAGGATAGTGTGGCCTTGAATATTGTTAGTGACTGCTTCCGGTTCATTGTTTATTCAGTTATGTGTACGTGACCGACTTATTCACACGGACGGGAAGGACATACTGTAGTGTGAGGCAATATGTCTGGCCGCACTCTTTATAGTTCCATTTATTTTTATTTGGTTTATGTAGTCTTTTAGAGTACAGGAATATGTGGTAGTGATTTCTCTGTATTTTTTTAGACGTGTGTGAGTAGAATTGAGATTTGAATACATATCTGGGTGGAGGTTAGGTTAGGTTAGGTTAGATTAGGTTAGGTTAGGGATGTTCCAACTCATCACCTTCACCTCTCTGTATCTCTCTCTGGTATTAACACTGGCCAGTTGTCATTATACAGGTAAATAAATTGAAGACCCTTTCCAATATTACTGTTTCAGGCTTCACTGTCCCTTCATTATGCAGGAGGCTCCCTTGGTGCCAGAAAACTTTACAGCTTGTAATAGTAAACAGATGTTGTATGTCATGGGAAGAAATCAATACAATTTGTTTATAATCTTCATCATTGTCTGTCCATCTTTACGCTAAGTCTCAGGAAAGTCAGTAACTCTGCTCCCAGTATCACACATCTGGTACTGTCATCCATCGTTATTATCGTATCTAACGGCCCTTTAACTGCATGTACTTACTTGCATGGAACAGGGGGCGTGAGTGTAGGGACAGAGTGTATGGGGTCACCAGGCGCTGACACATATATCACCGTGAATTTCCTCCCACTGTCACCAAAAGGTTGACCTCAGCTCACATGACAAGTGTAGGCTGTGACCTTTGGGGTTATTGGTTTAGTTACGAGTTCGTTCACTAGATACAAAAAAATCTCTTCCTTGTGTAAGTTTATCTGTGGTTCCTTGAGGTGTGTCCCGCCCTACATGCCACACCTGGTCCTGATGATTAGGTTCTCTCCCCCTCCCTCGTCCTCTCCCCCCTTTCCTCCCTCCCCTTCCCTCCCTCTCCCTCCCTTCTTCCTTCCCCTTCCCCTCTTTCCCTACCTCCCGCCCTTACGCCACGTTTATAATCGGGACGTATCCAATATCCATTAGCAGGAGTCGAAGAAAATCGTTTGGTGGAATTGGTTAAGAGATGACTCCTGGTCGTCTCGCCCTGAGGAGGCTTTAAACGAGACGCCGCGTGTTGTTGGGGCAAAGAAAAACGAAGTGTGGCTCAACCCTGTCTTGTCCCGCCCCTTTTGTCCATTATTAAATTACCTGTATAGAACATTAAAGGGAACGTCTTCATCATCAATCATCACCCGTAGCTACTTGGCAGTGTTACGTCAGTGATCAGTAGCGCCTGGCGTTCTTCCTCTTTCCGTCAAGTCTTGGTGATGGACACAGTACATCTTCTCATAATTAGTTTAATGGGTTTTTATTTCCATTCTTTTTCTTCTTTACTTTATTTTCTTATGATTTTATTCTGTTCTTTAATTATTATTATTATTATCATTATTATTATTATTATTATTATCATTATTATTATTATTATGTTGTTGTTGTTTACCGATTTATATGATTTTCATTTATTTTCATTTATTTTTTATTCGCATAATTATAAGTGTTGTGGTTCCAATTAATTTAATTAAGATTGTAGTGAGAGAGTCGGGTTGGCCTCAGTGTTTACAAACAGTGCGTACTATGTATACAACATGACCCACTGACCTCGTGACCTGACCTAACATAAACATATACTCTTAGCACCACTGTGTGTGTGTGTGTGTGTGTGTGTGTGTGTGTGTGTGTTTAATTTTTCGACAGTTCATAATGTAAAAGGGATGTACTTCCTGGGTGACCTGATAGTAGGGGAAGGTCTGCTGGGAAGGTCTGCTGGGAAGGTCTGCTGGGAAGGTCACACTTATTGTATGTATTGTTTGTTTACCGTCGACACACACACACACACACACACTACTACTACTACTACTACTACTACTACTACTACTACTACTACTACTACTACTACTACTACTATTTTGCTGTTACTCGGAAATCAGTAAGACGATCATCCAGCTATGATACAATGATATGAGTTATTAAGGATGTTACCTCTAGTGGTGAGCTCTGAGGCGACTCTCGAGGCCGATACGGGACCAGCAGGGCCGTCCACAGGTGTTGCACAGGTGGAGGGCGCTTGTCTGCCTCAGTATTCAGTCGGGTTAACTCGACATCTTCTCGTGTCCTGTTCAACAAGTACAATGGGTGTGGTGTTCAATAACTATAATGAGTGCTGTTCAGTAATTGTAATGGGTTCTGTTTAGTAAAATCATTATAGGAGCCATTTTGCTTGATGGGAGAACACATTACATAGAGAAGAGCGTTGCAGTCGTGACGTGAAAACAGAGATTACACACATCCTGTACAGCATAAAACAGGAACCTTGAGACCGTCTTGATAACTGGGTGGAGGAGGATGTGGAGGTGGAGGTGGAGTTAGAGGACAAGGTGGAGGAGGAGGTGGAGTTAGAGGATAAGGTGGAGGAGTAGGGGACGACTAGGAGGTGGAGGATAAGGTGTGGGTATGTGGGGGGTGAGCCTGGCGGGGTGTAGGGGAGATTTACCGCGCTATATTATGTGTAGTAAAAGGAGTTAGGGGAATTAAACAAACATGGATTAATATTACGTAGACTACTAGGGAATTTTAGGGAATATATATGTATAAGTTTCTGTGAGGACTAGGGGAAAAAGGTCTCTAGCAGGGACTAATGTACATGTACCAGAAAAATACAGGGAATATTTGTCGTCTGCTATTAAGGTCAGGGAAATAACCTCCTAGCAATGTCTAGTATGCAAGTGCCAGGGAGAAGGAGGAGGGGGGAGCTTACCTAAGGATTTTTTTTCGAGAAGAGTTAATGCAGGGAAATATATCTGAGTTGTAGGGAAATATATCCGATTTGTAGGGAAATATATCATAGTTGCAGGGAAATATATCTTGCAGGGGAATTTTCTGGGGGTCGTTAGAAGGTGAATAGGTCGAGGGAGACTGGGGACAAAATAACCATGATTCACAGCTGCTAATCACCGTGTTGAGGATTAGATTATAGAGACCAATCACGTGAAGATGATAACTACCAGTCTGGTGGTTCACGTGAGCTGAGATTAGATTAAACTGGTAATCATAGTGAACTGGTGATTTACAGTTGCTAATTACTGCCAGTTGAGGATGACTGACGTTGACTGAGAGAGAGAGAGAGAGAGAGAGAGAGAGAGAGAGAGAGAGAGAGAGAGGAATATGGTAAGGTCACGAAGAGGAGTAATAGTGTGTGTGTGTGTGTGTGTGTGTGTGTGTGTGTGTGTGTGTGTGTGTGTGTGTGTGTGTGTGTGTGTGGGTGTGTGTGTGTGTGTGTGTGTGTGTGGGTGTGTGTGTGTGTGTGTGTGTGTGGGTGTGTGTGTGTGTGTGTGTGTGTGTGT